>CAKNXH010083588.1:0-25470 GCA_932178445.1 Andricus quercusramuli
CTAGGCATATGTATAGTTCTTGCACTGAGTTTCACCTACATAAGAGCCCGTATATGAATACCTATGATTTGTCGCCGGCTGTATATTCACAAGCATTTCAAGATTCGTGTGAACGATAGTGAAATGAGTTGCTGTCAACCACCCTTAGCTAGTTATCCCCGTCGTCTTTTGCTTCACTTCCTTCCCATGCATATTTAACATATCCACAAGTACAAATCTGCTGCGACTAATTACCGTTGATATCTTTTACGTCTATTCACAGTGCAAATATAAATATCAGGAGAATTCAGGAACGTTATTTGTCAGAGTCGTTTTCATCATTTCCTTTTATAATCGTTCCCTAATTAGCAGCTAATCAAAAAGTAGGTCGCGCTATCTAGAAAACTTGTTTAAACCTTCCTTCTTTAAAATCGTTCAATTTTCAATCAACAGAAATTAATTTTCAGCAGATTATGATATAAAGATTTGGAAAACCAAACCAAACTTTGATCAACAATTTATAGAATTTGAAGAACCTTGAAGAATCTGATTTGGTTTTCTAAATCTCTATATCATACAAACAAGTCAGCAATGATCTGGTAGCCATGGGTTATTCATCTCACATCTGTTAGGGGTATGGAGCTGAAAGAAGACAACAAGTTAGAAATTGGATATACTTATAAGAATTTCAAATTAGATTAAAATCAAACTAAAAATATTCAACGTCCAATACTCAAGTTAATGCATAGAATTCCTGAAAATAGAACAAGAATCCAAGGATCAAATTTGGACAACCACCACAAAATGTTCCTATTGTAATTCCTAAAAATAGAAAAAGTTCGTTTTTTCGACAAAAATAAAAAAGAGGGAAGAAAAATGAGAAGGCATTTCCATGAATTCCCTCTTTCTCTCATTACTTTCACTATGTAAAAAACCAACATCATGCCAGTCCAACTCATCGTCAATATCAACAACGCCTTTGGTATGTCTAGCAAGAACACTCTTGTAACAACGTCCAAACCGAACATCACTTTTGTTTTCCTCCACCTTAGTATTAAGGAGTCTTCCAGTCTGTCCCACGTAAGTCATCATGCAGATCTTGCAAGTGATCTTGTAAGCCACACCACCCTTTTCAAATTTATCTGGATGATCTTCACCAAAAGTCATTATTGAATACATTTTAAATCTCCTACGGAAAATAGTAGAGTATGAAATTTTTTTAACATGAATTGAAAGTTTTAGAAATTGGACCAAAAAAAGGAAGAACAAAAGTATTAAAAGAACTATAGTCTCTCAATTCCTTCTGATTATCTGTAGTTAAAATGTTACTTTGTTTGTTTTTGATTTGCTGAATTCTAATTGTGATTTGTTGATCAACCAATTTTTTTGGGAAATGATTCAGAAAAAGGATATTCCTAACAATATTCAAATTCTCTTTGTGAAATGAAATATGGGACAAATCTAGAGCTCTGTCGACTAAGTTTTTGATTACTGCAATTTTGTTTTGAGAAGGATGAGCCGAAAAGAAATTCAAAATTCTACCTGAATATGTATTTTTCCTCTATTAATTGGTAATAATATTACCATCCTGACCTTTAATTAATTCTAGGTCCAAAAAACTGATTTTACTATTTTTCATTATTTCGTGGGTAAATTGAAGTTTTGAATAAAAACTGTTAAATGCATCAAAAACCACCTGTAACTTTCTAGAGGAACACACTTTCATCAACACATTCGCAGGTTTCATCAACATACCGAAAGTGAAAGGGAAAAACAAAATCCAGCTTCTTGAAAGCAAAGACTTCCAAATCTTCCATAACTATTTCCGCCCAAATGGAAAAAATGAATATTGGCAGATTAGGTAAAGGTTTTAGTAACCATGTGGTAAAAAGTAAATCGGAAAAAATGATGGAAATAGTCAAAGATGTTGAATCAAGTATACAGAAAGTTCCAATATTGGTTTTACATTTGTTAAAGAGTTTTGTTCATAAGAATTGTTTGCACATTAGTATTATTGATCGTAAAATTCCTGAAGGTGTCAAGGTAACAAAAGATTTCCTCAACAACAACCCTAATATAATTTGCATGAATGCTGATAAAGGTAATATTACAGTTTTTATGAAGAAATCAGATTATATTAGGGATATGGAGGATTTACTTTCCAATCGTGATAACGTTGAATTATTGAGTGAAAATCCGTTAAAACAATTAAGAAGAGACACTTTCAAGATGCTGGACAATTGGAGAGAGGAAGAACTTTTGGATAGGATATAAGGAAAGGAGGGATATAAGGAAGGATATAAGGAAAGATATTGGAAAGGATATAAGATGGAATGATATCAATACTGAGGACACAGTTCTTGCGAGATGTTATGGTTTGAGAAAGATTCATAAAGAGGGCTATCCATTGAGAATTGTTTTTTCAACTATTAACACTCCAACGCAATTTTTAGAACAAAACTTTAATTTGATTTTTAAAGACTCAATTACAACTTCCAACTACAATATCAAAAATAGCTGGGAATTCCAGAATATTATTATTCAAGAAACTGTTGCTGATGACCATGTAATGATTTCTTTGGATGCTGTTACAATGTTTCCGAGTATACCTCTTGAATTAGTTGAACAGGCAATTTTAAATAGATGGGACAATTTAAGGACACGTACTCGACTAAGTCAAAAAGATTTTATTGAAGGGATAGTTTTCATTATGAATTCGACTTATTTTAAATTTAATGCATTTTTGTATAGGCAAAAGCTTGGTACTCCCAGAGGTTCCGTCATTTCTCCGATTTTGGCAGAAATGGTTATGGAAGATTTGGAAGTCTTTGCTTTCAATAAGCTGGATTTTGTTTTGCCCTTTTACTTTCGGTATGTTGTTGACACCTTCTTGTGTGTTCTCTAGGACGTAGAAGTAATTAAGGGTCAGGATGGTAATATTATTACCAATTGGTAGAGGAAAAATACATATTCAGGTAGAATTTTAAATTTCTTTTCGGCATCTCCTTTTCAAAACAAAATTGCAGTAATCAAATCTTAGTCGACAGAGCTCTAGGTTTGTCCCACATTTCATTCCAAAAACAGAATTTGAATGTTGTTAGGAATATCCTTTTTCTGAATCATTACCCAAAAAATTGGTTAAGCAACAAATCACAATTATAATTCAACACATCAATAACAGACAAAGTAACATTTCAGCTGCAGATGATCAGAAGGAATTGAGAGAATATAGTGCTTTTGATACTTTTCTTCTTCCTTCTTTTTGGTCAAATTTTTCTAAATATTCAACTCGTGTTACAAAAAATTTAATATTCATACTATTTTCCGTATACTTTTTGCCTATGATAAGATACATTGAATTCAAAATAAGTTGAGTTGATAATAAAAATTATTCCTTTAATTAAATCTTCTGGACTTAATCAGGTACGTGTTTTTATATTGTCTTGTCTATTTAAAATTGTCTTTTCAAGTAATTCAAGAAGCATACTTGAAAACATTGCAACATCTAAAGAAATCATTACATGGTCATCAGGATCAGTTTTTCGGAAAATAATTTTTTCGAATTCCCAGCTATTTTACATATTGTATTTTGAAGTTGTGATGGAGTCTTCAGGTACCAAATTAAAGCTTTCTTTTCAAAATTTCGTGGAAGTCTTAATAGTTGAAATAACTATTCTCAAGGGATAGCCATCTTTATGGATCTTTCTCGAACCATAACATTTGGCAATAACTGTGTCATCGATTTTCATATCAGTCCATCTTATATCTTCTTCCTTTTGATAATTTTAACGGATTTTCATCCAATAAATCAAAATTATCAAGATTGAAAAGTGAATCCTACATATCCCTAATATAATCTGATTTCTTCATACAAACTGTAATATTGCCTTTATCAGCATTCATGCAAATTATATCAGAGTCTAGGGCCGGCGCAGCCCACATTTCACATGTCTGGAGTTTGAAATTTGTGGAGGGAGTAGGAGAGGCGGGGGGCCCCCCCCGATTTTTTTAGTTTTCGTCCATTTTTAAGAGAAAGCTCTTCTTTGTACATCATTTCTGCAGATAAATGCGTTTATAATTATATTAAAATCTAATTTATCCAACAAATCTTGGTGAATATGTGATATCGTCAGATTATTTAGCCGCTTTTGCCCCATTGTGGATCTTAAATACGTTTTTATCACCATCTGCTCAAAAAAGGCAATTGCGATTTGTTGATTGTAAATTAATTATATAAATAATATCAAAAGAAAATATAAGGCTAGCAAAACAGAACAAATGTTAACAAATGGTTATTATCACAATAAAAGGAAATTTAAAAAATGTTATCAAATATAGCTTGCTACAAAATATGCCTCAAAGTTTATTGACTTTTTTCGTCATTTTAGAAATATTGATGGAAAAATAAAAAAAGGTCATGACTAATCTCGATTGTTAGAAAATTTCGAAAACGATGCAAAATTACGGAAAAGCAATGGGTTTTCATAGAATTTTTGTAGAGTCATGTTCACGATTGGATTGCCAAGGAAAGAAATAAAAAAGAGAAGGAAGGAGATTTGGTTGGTTTCCTTCTTAGTTTTCTTTCCTCTTTTTTAGTTTTGTCCAAAGAAACTAACTCTTTGGTTTTTAGGAATTGCAATAGGAGCATTTTGTGGAGGTTATCCAAATTTGACTGTTGTATCCTTGTTTTATTTTTAGAAATTCTTTACATTAATTGGATACAAATCAATGGAAGATTGGTTACTCTTGAGGAACTGCCTACTTTTTTAATTTGGTGTGAAAATGCCTTAACACCAGTACATATCAAACAACACTTTAAAAAATATAATGTATCACCTGAAATATCGTTTATCAAGAGTGAAGATTATATCTGAAGGCTGACAAAATGTCAAGATTGTGTCAAAAAGTTTTATTTACTGAAAAGCAGGTCTTTGATTTCCAACAGAGAAATTGAAGATTTTAGATTAAACAAATGTTTTTCAAATTTAATCGATGTTGAAAGACCTTATAAGGTCACTCAAACTTTATCTTCGGGTGACAAATGCAGATGAACATTTGTAAAAGGAACATAAAAATTTAATCTTTGTGAAAGACGATAAGGGTAATCTAATTCTTGCAGCTAATAGAGATGACCATAACAAAACAGTTGAAAACATCCTTAAGAATGACATTCTGTGTAAAACAATGGAAGCTTGTATCTTTTCAACAATTGAAAATAAATTTAACGATACAGCTATCAGAAAACAAAAGATCAATTGATGATCAATGTTTATATCGTTTGAAAACTCACAATAGTGTTATAGCAAAAGCTTATACTCTCCCATAGATCCACAAACCAAATTTAACTTGGAAACTGATTGTTTCCACAGTTGGATCTCCTACTTATAATTCATTTAAATACTGTCCAATTTTAACCAACCTCATCAATTTTTTTATTCCCACCTGCATACGTGCCCCCCTCCCCCCTGGAGCAGTGAATATAATTAGATGAATAATGAATGGTATTTGTCTACTTGGAAAATAAACGAACATCCAATTTTGAATTTGGGTCATCAATTCCGCAACTCATGCACGATTCCGACAATAAATTGAAGTCCGTTCGTGGTCTTGTAACGTTTTGTTAATTTTATGAAAGCCACAATCGATAGGAGGGCTTATCGGTCGCACATGCGATAACTAAGGTGTGCGACTCGAACATGCTCGCAGATACAGGATACAATGGTTACCAGTGCATACTGGATAATCACCTGAAAGCCCATAATATAATCAGCCATTACCATTTTCCTTCGAGCATGAAACGAGCCCCCCCCCCCAACCCTTTGCCACTCCTTCTTTACCTCGTTCTCGGTTTTCCACTCGGTTTAATCATCTCGAATCCGCCCCTTATTGTTAGAGATTCTGCTACTGGTTTTTGTTTGAAATGCCCCTATAATGAAATTTAGATGAGCAAGGGCAGTAGAGCAGTAACGCATTGCTGCCCAAGAATCCTGAATCACATATTCCACATTTATCAGCATACAACTTGCTTCAAAAGATCAGATAATTTTGTTGGAAATAACCAAATGGAATGCATGTTATTTTTTAAAATTATTATTATTATTGTCTTGTAAGTATGGTTAAGTTAAGTCTCGTAACACTGCTATTGAAACCTTGGTATTCTTTGGAAAAAGTATATATATCGTCAGACTACTAAGATGGCTCAGAATCACTGTATGAATTTATTCACAACCAATGATAAACGGCGACGGTAACTGTATCCAATTTTATAAGAGTACCCGCATTCGCCTGGCTGTTTGGCCAGGGGATAGGAAAACTGCGGAAAACCGCTCGACAAAACTTGATTGAAGTCGCTCGTCGCTGATGGTTACCCATCAGAACGTTATCCGCGCTGGAAATGGCTTGAGAATCTGACCACTTTCAGAGTCGAGATTCACCTCACAGCTAATGCCGTTGGTTAATTTCAGGATTGAAATAAAATAAAAGATAAATGAAAACTTCAAGGTGAATTTCCGGGTTCTCTGATCCAAAATTACATTTTTCCCGGTGGAATTTGAAGGCTTTATGATAGCTAACAGTTATTGAATACTGATTGCTTTTTTATATAAATTCCGAAAAGAATTAAAAATTTTGTAACTTCAAGCCCAAATATATATTTCAAATTAAAAATACTCATTTTTCAATCAAAAAAGGAATTGAAGCGTTTTCTGCTACAAAAAGTAATTCTCTACCGAAAATTTAATTTGCAACCAAATAGTTGAATTTTCAATATACGAAAATGAATTGTCAATAATGTGATCGAATTCTAGAACAAAAAAGATTAAACTCTAACCAAAAAAACGTTGATTTTTCAATAAAAATTTGAATTTAAAGACAAAAAGATTAATTTTTCATAATATAGTTAGATTTCCAACTTAACAGTCTATCTTTAACTTAGATAAATTACTTTTCTACTATAAAAGATAATTTTCAATAAAAAAAAAATAATTTTCTATAAAAAAGTTGAATTTTGACCTAAAAAAAAATGAGGTCAACAAAATAGTTGAATTTTTGAAAAAACAATTGCATTTTCGAGAAAATAGTTGAATTTTCAACCACTGTTACAGTTTTTGAATTTTACAAAGACAAATTCTCATTCGAGAAGAATAATTTTCTACCAAAAGGCCAATTTTCAACGAAAAACATGAATGTCCAATTAACAAAGAACTTAAAGGGTTTAATTTTCAACCAGAAAGATTAATTTTCAACTATAAATATTCATTTTTTACCAATAAAGGCGAATTTTCGAACAGCTGTTACAATTTTGAAGCCGAAAAGACGTATTTTCTACAAAACAGTGGAATTGAACAATTATCCACTAAATACTTACATTATCAAATTATTAAATGAATTTTAATTTAACAGTTCAATTTTCAACCAAAAATATTAATTTGCGAAAAAAACATACAGGTTGATGAGACAGGTTGATATTGCAAACAAAAAATATTTTTATCTGAATAAAAAATAGTTGAATCTAAGGAAAAAAAAAAGAATTTTCTACAAAATATTTGAATTTCCAACCAAGAATGCAATAGATTTATTTTCAATTACAAAATGTAATTTTCAACCAAAAAAATCCAAATTTTCTACAAAATGGTTGAATTTTCGATCAAAGAGATGAATTTTCGACAACAAAAAATGGATTTTTAGCCAAATCGTTTAACTTTCAACCAAGTACTTAAAGTTTCAAGTAAAGAAAGATGAATTTTTAATGAAAAATGTAATAGCCTATTTTTCAGCCATGAAAGATTTTCATTTAAATGAAAAATAATCGAATTAAAAAATAACGAATTCTTAACAGAATAAAAAAGTTAAATTTTCTACACAAAGATTAATTATTAACTAAGAAGATTAATTTCCCACTAAAAGTCAAATTTTTCAATGGAATGCATGTATTTTCAACTGAAAGAGATAAGTTTTCAATAAAGAATTGATTTGTTAAATGATAGTTGATATAGCTTTCAAATTACTGCATTCAGATTATCATAAAAAATACTGAATAATTGTGTAAACAAATTCCTTTTTCTCTACCATTATCCAATTGCTTTTATTTTTAAAAAACATGTGAACAACAGAATAAATCTTACTAAAAGTGAAAATGAAAATTGGAACAAAAATAATATTAAAGATTTTAATAAATTTAACACGGTGTTATTCATCAAGGGAGAGGGTAACAAAGCTATTAATTATTATACATATAATTTTTTGATATAAGTTTGCAATTGAGTTTTAATTGAATAAGTTGATTCATTATTTTCGATCGTAAAGTCTCATATATGCAAATTAATATTCACCAAAGATTGAAAAATTGGACCATATAACTGTCAACATTAATGATTATGTTGTTATTGTCAGGTATTATGTAGATTTCTGATCATATGAGTTTCCATTGTTTATACCGATAGTTTTCTTTGACATAATCTATTATGAGGAAGTCTAAATTGGCTTCAAACCATGCAATTAATTTTCACAGAAAAATAGAAAATTAGAACAAACAACACTTTATATTGATATATATGTTGCTATTTTCTGATATGATGTGGATTTTTATTAATATGAGATTAAATTGTTTATGTCGGTAGTTTTCCTATAAGTGATCCCTGGCGAGGAAGTCTGAATTGTCTTGGATTTACGTTGACCCCCAGTAGTATCCATAACAGAATGGAAAAATAGACCAAATAACTCTTTTCAGTGATCTCTGTGTTGTTATTTTTCGGTGTTGCGTGGATTCTTATTTATATATGATTCTGTTATTCATACCGTTACTTTTCTTAGAAATAGTTTCTAGAAGAGGATCTAAATTGGCTTTGAAACATGTTCGTCCACAGTGGTATCATGAAGACAGAGAAAGAATCAAGGATGAAGTTATCAATGGGATAAATTAATTCTTGATTTTCAATAGTGAAGTCTTATATGTGTAAATTAATTTGCACCAAAAAATGGAAAACTGGACCAAACAACACTTTATATCTTTATTCTGTAAATAATACCTGATTAGGAATTCTAAATTGGCTTCATAAGATGTTGGTCCATAGTAGTATCATAAAGGCAGAGAAAGAATCAAGGAAGAGGGTAATAAAGCTATTGATTAATGAAAAAAGAATCTTTCAATATAAGTTTGGGATGATCTTATTAATTGAATGAATTGATTCTTCATTTTCTATCGTAAAGTCTTATATAAACAAATTATTTTTCGTCAAAGAATGGAAAATTAGACCAAATAACTCTTTTTCCATCATTCTCTATGTTATTATGTGGATTCTCATCAGCATAAGTTTCTATTGTGCCTGTCAATAGTTTTTCTATAAAAATCCCTGATGAGGAAGTCTAAATTGGCTTCGAAGCATGTTAGCCCCTAGTGAAATCATAAAGATGGAGAAAGAATCAGGGATGGAATCATTGATTGGATAAACTGATTTTCTATTTTCAATAGTAAGCTATCCTATGTGCAAATCTATTTTCACCAAAGAATAGAAAATTAGATCAAAAAACACTTTTAATTGATGTCTATGTTGTTGTTTTAAAGTATTACATGCATTTTCATTCATACATATGACTTTGTATTGTCCACGCCAATAGTTTTCCTATAAGTAATCCTTGATGAGGAAGTCCAAATTGGCTTCGAAACATGGTGGTGCCTATTACTACCATAATGACAAAAGAAGAATCAGGGATAAAATTATGAATTGGATGAATTGATTCTTCATTTTCAATAGTAAAATCACAGATGTGCAAATTAATTTTTACCAAAGAATCGCAAATTAAATCAAATAACTCTGCATATTCATCTCTATGTTGTTGTTTTCAGACACCATGTGAATTTTCATTCGAATAAGTTTCTAGTGTCCATGTCAATAGTTTTTCCATAAGAAATTCCTGATGAGGAAGTCCGAATTGGCTTCGAAACATGTTTCTACCTAGTACTATCAGAATGACAAAGAAAGAATCAGGGATGGAATTATCAATAGGATAAATTGATTCTTGATTTTCAATAATCAAGTATCATGTGTGCACATTAATTTTAACCAAAGAATAGAAAATTAGATCAAATAACTCTTAATATTGATCTCTACGTTATTTTCTGGTTTCATGTGAATTTTTATTATTTTAAGATTCTATTCTTCATATTCTTAGATTTTTTCTAAATAATCCCTGATAAGGAGGTCTAAATTGGCTTCGAAACATTTTGGTTTCTAGTAATATGAAACAGACTGATAAAGAATGAGGGATGATGTTACTATTTGAATGAATTTATTCTCTACTTTCGATAGTAAATTCTTATTTAAGAAAATCAATTTTCACCAAAGAATCGAAAATCGAACCAAACCACTCCTTATAATAATCTATAGGTTGTTATTTTTAGATATTATCTGGATTTTCTTTAATATAAGTTTCTACTGTCCATGCTGGTGGTTTTCCAAATGCTCTTCTTTATTTTTCGTCCAAAGAAATAAACTTTTTTTGTTTTTAGGAATTGTGATAGGAGCATTTTGTGGTGGTTGTCAAAATTTGATCGTTGTATTCTTGTTTTATTTTCAGGAATTCTATACATTGAGAAAAAAAATTATACTTTTTGTTCCTATAAACATTGTTAATGGATGAATCAGAATTAACTTTCATATAGTAAAGCGAATCTCGAACTAATCGTGAGAAATTTCAGTGTAATATTCAGGTGGAGGTTTTTAGTATTCATAAGGGAGGCAATAAAGATGGACTAATTTGATCGTAAATCTCACCGTTTCGCATCAATGGGATAAAAAATACCAGCCTCAGGCGTAATTTTTAATCATCACAATTTACGAGACACATACACTTTCATCCAAGAAAGCAATAAAATGTTAAATTTGAAAAAAAGGTTCCTTTGAAGATATTATTTTAGTCCACTTGAAATTAATGAAAGTTTTTAATAATATAATTTAAGATCAAAATTTGCTTTATCTTTAAATAGAGATTTCAATTTTACAGAATGTTTTTTCGCTGTTTTAAAAGATTCCTATTTTTTTAGAATCATACACTTTACTCTTTTATTATCAACATAAAAAAATTTTCTTATTAAAAATGGAAGCAATCTTATAGGTCCTATAAAATCCTTTTAAATCCTCGAAAATTCTCAAATCCTTCAAAATTCCTTAGGATCTTTCAAAATCCTTTCCAATCCCCTGTAACCCCTTCAAATTTTGGGAAGTTATTGAAAAATTGTCTATCTTTTTCTAAAATACCCTAAAATTTTGAAAATCCTTTCATTCCTTTGAAATTTCTTCAAATTCTTGGAATCTATTTAAATCTCCTTGGAATATTTTAAAATATCCTAAAATCAATCAAGTACTTAAAAATTTGTTCAAGCTCTAAAAATATCCTTAGAATCTTTCAAAAATTTTGCAAATACCTTAGAAAATTAAAAAAAATTCATCTTCAAATTCTTCGAAATGTCTCAGTTCTGAAATTCTGAAAATCTTTTATATATTTGAAGCATGATGAAATGCTTTGAGATCCTGGAAAATATATCAAAATACCTCATTAAAAATCTTAAAAATCCCTTAAAATTACTGAAATACTGGAGTCTTATAAAATTCTTCAAAAATGTTTAGAAATATTTTTGTCAATCTTGTCAATTCTAACAAATCCCTGAATCGTGTGAAATTTTTTGCGATTCGTAAAAAAGAAAATTAAATGTAATTTGAGTGAATTTAGAAAAATTTAGAGAAAATGAAAATAATTTGAATAGATTTATAAAAATTCAAGTTAATTCAATGAAATCCAAGATATTCGACTGATTTCTGTAATATTGTAGTAAATTTAGAAGAATTTAATAAAATTCGAAAGAATTTAATAAAATTCGAAAGAATTTAATAAAATAACTGAATATTCGAGGCGATTTCAACAAATTTCAGGATAAATAAAAAAAACTATCTTTTTTTGAAAATTCAGACTTCATATTGCATTAATAAGTATTCAAGGTGAATTCAATAGAATTTAAGTGAATTAAAACAAAATTTAAAAAATTGAATTAAAGTAAATCAAATTCCAGATAATTCAGAGAAATGATAAGAAAATGAGGAGAATTCAATAAAGTTCATAAAAATTGAAGGTGAATTAAAAATGAATTCAAGTGAATTGATAATAATTCAGAAAAATTGAAGATGAATTAAAAATGAATTCAAGTGAATTGAAAATAATTCAGAAAAATTGAAGAAGATTAAAAATAATTTGACCCCATCTCTAAGAATTTAAGATGAGTTCAAAAAAGTTTAGGTTTAATGGAACAAAAATAATTTTTTTTAAATCCTATTAATTGTATTGAATTAGAGAATTCAGAAGAATTCAAGAGAATTCGAAAGAATTTAATAAAAGTCCTGAAAATTCAAGATGAGTTCAAAAGATTTCAGGGTGAATTGAAAGATCTTATGTTCTATTATGTTCAAAAATTTAAATTTTTAAAAAAGAATTCAGAATAAATTAACAGGAATTCCAGGTGAATTCCAAATGATTTCAAATGAGTACAAGAAATAAAAAATAAAATGAAAAATCCAAAATATTTCACTGGTTACAAAAGTTTTTGACTTAATTTAGAATGATTCAAGGGAATTCAAAATAATTTTATAAAATTCAAAAGAAATTTATAGAACAGAATTGAGAGAAATTGTTAAAATGAATAAAGTTCCATTTCATTGAGTAAAATGAGTTTGAACAGAATTCTGGGCGATTTGAAATGAATTTAAATGAATTGTACAAAAAAAAAAAAAAAATCTGAAAAAAATGAGCGATACTTGCAAAAATCCAGATAAATAAAAAAACACGAAAAAAATTTGGAAAGAGAATTAAAAATGAATTGATAAGAATTCAAGGTGAATTCCGAATTAATTGAAACAGAATTTCACCAGATTCGCAAAAATACAATTATATAAAATTTGTTAAATGAAAAAACTTTTATTGAATTAAGTTTCAATAGAATTTAAGGGAATTTAAACTAAAATTTGAAAAATTCAAAAAACTAAATAAAATTCGACCGAATTGAGAGAACTCTAAAGAAACTGAGAAGAATTCGATCAACTTTATAAAAAGTAAAGGTGATTAAAAAAAGTGATTTCATAACATTTTAGAAGAATTTAAGAAAATTCAAAATCATTTGATAAAATTCCTAAGAATTCAAGTGAATTTAGAAAAATTTAAGTGAATTAAGAAGAACTCAGGGAGAGTTTAAAAAAACCAAGAGAATTCCAAAAACTTAAAAATTCTCAAAAATAATTCAGAATAAATTAATAAGGATTCAACGTGAATTGCAAATGAATTCAAATGAGTTCGAATTTTTTTTCAAATCGAAAATATATCACTGACTTCAATAGGATTGGACGTAATTTAGAAGAATTCAAGGGGATTCAAGACAATTTTTTTCCATTCATAAGAATTTGAAATAATATAATTAAGCGAAATTTGAAAATAAAAAAAAAAAATCCATCGAATTTAGTGAACTTGAAATAAATTTTAAAATCGATACAAATGTATAATTTCATAATCGAATTTAGGATAAACGATAGTGGCGATGATAAAGTTATCCAAAACATTAGTTTGCTGTCGCCCATAAATTTGGATCTAAACTCTGGGCAAATTACGTACCGCATTTCTGTGTGCATGTTCAAGACCATATTGAGAAGCAGGTGGTTGGACTCGTAAGATATTGAGTAAGGTGATATTGGATAGTTTCACCCTAGAAAAGCAATAAAACAAATGTCGGGTTTTTTATTATACATTTTTTAAGTTTATGGTATTTAACAGATAAATTTTTCTACTCATCTAAAATCAATATTGTTCGAACATGGATTTTACATTTCTAAATTTAAAAAAAAAAATTGCTCTTAAGCTCCGCTGGGATTCGAACCCAGGTCTTTGAGATTGCCGGTCTGATTCTCCTACCCACTGAGCTACAGAGATACGAAATAATTCGCAACCTCTGAATGTGGAGTTCCGACGTAATTTCTTATACTTGTAAGATTAAGTTTGTAAACATTCGAATATTTTATATTTTTTGATGTTTTGGTATTGATCAAATAAATTGTGTCGAATAATTTGATGTCAATTGTTTCTTGTCCACTGGTCCAAAATAATTATTTTTTTAATACTGATTTTTTATTTATATTCTGTGATAAAATTGCTCCCAAGCTCCGCTGGGATTCGAACCCAGGTCTGTGATATTGCCGGTCCGATGCTCTTATCCACTAAGCTATGGAGGGACAACATTAATTTTTTCATACTCCCTACAAGTTTAATTTCCATGTAATTCCTCATACTTGCCAGATTAATATTTGAAAACAATTTTTTCCACAACTTAGAAATATAAAATCAATATTAAAAAAATGTGGATTTTAGACCAGTAGACAAAAAACAAACAATATCAAATAATTCCATACAATTAATCTGGTCAAAACCACAACATCAAAAATATAAAGCTTTCGAATGTTTGAAAAATTAATTTTACAAGTACCGGCAATCTGAAATACCTGGGTTCGGATCCCAGCGGAACTAGACAGCAATTTTTATTTATTTATTTATTTTTATTTTATATATTTATTATTGATTTTATACCAATAGACAAAAAACAATTCACATCAAATTATTTAATATAAGTTTTTCACTTTGATGCAAAATTCAGACTGTCATTTATATTTTCATTTTATCTACTGCAGGAACGAAAACTAAATAAATTTTTGTTTATATAATACATTTTAGAAAAATGTGTAAAAAGGCTCTTTGTTTATATAAATTGTGTCAATCTCTCATTTATTGAGTTAATTGAAAGTAAACAAATTCTAGCTTTATGTGATCACTGGGCAAATATCTGAAAAATTCACGAGCACTTCAGTGAAGTTTTATGTATAAAGCCAGGTCTCCTCGTAATGATGTAAAACGTATGAAAAAAATTCAATAGGAATATATTGCTCAGTTTGCTCTCGTCTGTTATTAAACCAGTGGTAATTTAAATGTGACGACTGAAAAATAAAAAAATAAAATAAAAAATTCCGAAATCTGTAAAATTTTAGAAAAAGATTTCAAATCAGGATTTTTATATTCCGGAAATTTTATATTTCCAATGTTTTCCACATAAAAGTTCTAAGGGATCTGAGAAAATGGAAATAATTTTTATCAGTTTGTTCTTAAAAATATATAAATATAATTTTTTCAAGATTCTGAAGGAAATTAAAAAAATTAATTTTTCCCCTATCAAGATTTGACAAAATATTAGGAAAAATTCGAGTCAATTAAAAGGATATAATTTGGTAATTCTGAAAAATTGGAAAATTTTACTTACAAATATCCTAAAATGTGTTTAGAAATTTCAGAAAATCTTAGAGAAAAATTTTAAGGAATTATTCAGAATCTTTCCCAAATTTCTCTAAAAATAAGTTTTTTCTAATAAATTTTTCACAATAAAAAATCATTTGAAATTTTCCCAGAAATCTGAAGAATTTTTTTTGATTCACAAAATTCAGTTTTCCTACCATATTCCAAAATCCTTCAAAATTAAAAAAAATTTCGAGATTTTCTTCCGAACATTTTAATACCTTCAAAACCAGAAATCTTATTCCTTTGATAATATGATAAAGTTCAAAAATTATAGTGTGGTAGCAAAATGTTCAGTACATAAATATTTCCCAATATTCAAAAATTATTTATAATAAAAATATGTTCTCTTATATAGATAATGTTTAGAAAAATTTATAAAGAAATTTTGAGATGTAGTGAAATTGTTTATTTAGTAATTTCTATTCAAAAAATTGATGTGAATTTTATAGCGGACAATATTTCTGCAGATATAAATCTTTATCTTTTCCTATTTTAATAAATTAATTAAATAACTCAGAGTTCTGGGATTGAAATAATATCTTTTATTGTTAAAAAATATTTCAAAAAGAAATTACGAAACTCAAATCCAATAAGACTAAAATCCTCCAATCAAATTTGAGGACTTCATCCGAGAAGTAACTCGCAAGTAAAGGACGAGGAGATTGGATTTTAAAGTTTGCCGGGATCTTAAACTTGTTTCCACCAACCTCCTCGTTCCACAAATTCAACTTTGGATGTTGTTTTAATTTTTAAATTTCATTAACATTTGTCATTCTCATGAATGCCATTTCTCAATTAGTGACTGTTATTATTGTTATTATTATTACTGTTATTATTGCATTGTTGCGAAAAGTGAAATATACACTTTTCGCTTTATTATACAAAGTGGACTGGCAGAAAAAATTTTTACAAGATAGTACAACATTCTTACAACTGTAATTTTTTGTTAAGACATGTACTTTTCTGTAAAAATATACAAAATTCAACAAAAAAAAAGAATTCATATTTTTAAAGATTTCAAAATTGAATTTTTAAACTTTTTATTGATGTGTGAAGGTTTTGAGAAAATAAAATAAAAACTCACATTTTCTGTGAAAATTATAAATGATTTTTTATTTTAAAAAATTAATTGTAAGAGAAGATTTGGAAAAAATGTAAAAAAAATGTAGTAATACATAAAAATGGAACAATTATTGATTTGGAAAATAATCGAGTGAGTTTAAAATATATATAGAAGTTTTGAAAAGATTCTAAAATAATTTGCAACGTGAAAGGATTTCGAACCATTTAAAACACAATGTAAATTTTACAAACTGGGAAAGATTTCAAAAAATGAAAAAATAAATTCAGATTTTTTTAAATTCCGAAATACAACTCAGAAGCTTTTTATTGATCTTCAAAGTTTTTGAGAGAATAGAAAAAAAAATTCTTCACTTTGCTGCGACAATTTAAAATGATTTTTTATTTTGAAAAATTAATTCTAAGAGAATATTTGAAAAAGATTTCAAAAAATAAAAAACTATATTTAGATTTCTGAAGATTTCGAAATGAAAGTTTGAAGCTCTTTATTGCTCTTTGAAGGTTTTGAGAAAATAAAATAAAAGTTTCTTCACTTTGCTGAGAAAATTTATAATGATTTTTCATTTTGAAAAAATAATTTTCAGAGAATATTTTTTAAGAATTCAAAAAATTCTTGAATGGTAAATAAGAATTAAACAATTATTGATTTGGAAAATAATCGAATAAGTTGAAGTTATATTTAGAAGTTTTGAAAAGATTTCAAAATAACGTGAAACATGAGAAGATTTCAAATCATTTGAAATACAATGTACATTTTTAAAACTGTAGAAGATTTAAAAAAATAAACAAAATAAATTCAGATTTTGGAAGATTTCGAAATTAAATTTTCAAGCTTATTATTGATCTCTCAAGGGTTTAAAAAAATAGAATAAAAATTTAAGTTTTCTGGGAAAATTTGAGATTAGTTTTTATTTTCAATAATTAATTGTAAGGGATTATTTGAAAAAATTTGAAAAAAATTGAATAATGAATAAAAATTGAACAATTATTGAATTGAAAAATAATCGAGTGAGTTTAGAATATATATTCAGAAGTTTTTGAAAGATTCCAAAATAATTTGAAACGTGAAATGATTTCAAGATATTGAAAACACAATGTAGATTTTTTAAACTGAAAAAAATTGCAAAATAAAATTTTGAAGTTTTTTATTGGTCTTCAAAGGTTTTAACATAATATTAAAAAATTCTCAACTTCGCTGAGAAAATTTAAAATTATTTCTTATTTCAAAAAATTAATTCTTAGAGAATATATGAGAAAAATTAGAAAAGTTTTGCAATGATAAATAACGATTGAACAATTGTTGATTTGGAAAACAATCGAGCAAGTGAAAATATATTGAGAAGTTTTGGAAAGATTTCAAAATAGTTTTAAACTAACAACATTTGTTTCTTAAATCAATTTTGTAAGAATATTTATCAAGAGTTCCAAAATTTCAAAAAAGAATCTGGATGATTTGAAGGTAATCTTTTTACTTTTGCAAGATTTTCCCAATTTTTTTGGGTAAGGTCGAGTTAGAAGATAATAAAATTATTATTAGATTTCTAAAATATTTAAAAATTATTATTTCTTTTAAAAAATTTTCAAGCAAATATTTAAAATATTTTCAAAAATACGTTTTTTTTCATTCAGTTAAAAATTTGAGCGAAAAAATGAGATTTTTGAAGATCAAACAAAAAAAAACATAAATCTGTATAAAAGCTTTGCATTGAATAATTTTTTTTTCTGAAAAAAGATTAATCAAAGATAATATTTAATTCGCAGCTTCACCTAGTCTGAGAAGACTTTAAAAATTTCTGTTATGTTATTTCCGTTCGGGTGCTTTCTCATTAAGCTACTAGACAGACCGAGAGAAGAAACTTTTTTCAGAAATAAACGCATTATTTTTCTAGATGGCACAAATCGAAATTTTCAAGGAATCTGTGTTATCATTAGAGAATAACAAAAAATGTTTAACGTTTTTTCAGAATTATTTCAACTAATTTTTTTACGAAAAAAGATCTCCTTCTCTCACTCTACTGGGAATCGAGCCACAGAACTATTGATTTCCGGTCAGGTGCTTGTCCATGAAGCCACTAGAATGATCGCGAGAAGAAACTTTTTTCAGAAATGCACGCATTATTTAGCGTGATTAATTAATTAATTTTTCCTGACCGAAGATCAGCGGTTCTGTGGTTCGATTCCCAGCGGAGCAAAAGGAGAAGATCTTTATTTAGAAAAAAAATTATTTGAAATAATTTTTCCTTCATAGCTCCGACTGGTCTGAAAAGACGTTAAATATTTCATGTTATTCTCTAATGGTAATACAGATTCCATGAAAAATTTGATTTGCACCATCTAGCAAAATAATGCGTGTATTTCTGAAAAAAGTTTCTTCTCTCGATCTCTCTAGTAGCTTATTAGGAAAGCACCTGGCCGGAAATCAGAGGTTCTGTGGTTCGATTCCCAGCGAAGCAAAATAAGATCTTTTTTCAGAAAAAAATTATTGAAAATAATTTTCCTTCCACAGCTCCATCTAGTCTGAAAAGACGTTAAATATTTTCTGTTATTCTCCAATGATAATACAGATTCCTTGAAAAGCGTTGTCTATCATTTCGATCCAATTTCGTTGTACAAATCGCGTTCCTCTTAGAACAATATGTAAAATAAATAATAAAACGGAAGTAGTAATAAAAATGCATTGCATCCTGAAAATTGCTTTCATCATTTGGTAGAGTCGTAAAAGTCACCGTTAAGGACTTCCCAGACAGATCGTCGTTTATGGATCAAGGAATAGGATTTTCCCAGCAAATGCAATATATTGCACCCTGCTGGAGTCAATTCTCTCCAATAAGCTTTGAAACGAGATTTTATTGCCCAGCTCCAATCACTGGGTTCAAGACAGATTTATTTCTCTCGTACTTTAGTACTATATTTCTTCACAATAGGTGAATCAGTAGCCTACAGTTCAGTTGAAGATTAAACTGAAATCACAACAGGAAAAGGTCCAAAATTAAAATTTCAAGGAATTACCAAAAAAATTTTTCTGGGAAATTTTTCATATTTAAAATTTGGATAAAAATATGAAAAAAGCTATAAAAGCTTGTGTCCCTTGAAACCTATAAAATACGAACACCTTCCCCCCTCCTTTAAGTCAAAATTTTTTTTTTAGTTTTGATATCAATAAAAAAATGGAATTTTCAAGCTGAAAAGTCGAATGTTTCGTAGAAAAAGTTGATTTTCAAACCTGAAAAGATGAATATATAATGAAAAGAATTATTTTTTAAACAAATAGTTAGATTTCCAACCGAAAAATTAATTTTGAACCAAATAGTTTCATTAGGAGCCAAATAGTAAATTTTTCAACCTACCAAGATGAATATCCCGGCAAGGACTTTTCCACCCAAAATTACGAAATTTAATTTTAAAAGACGAATTTTCCATAACAGAAGAAAACAAATTTTTTACAAAGCAATTGAATTTTCGACCAGGAATTTTTGAGAAAAAAATGAATTTTTCACGAAGGAGTTCAACTTTTAAAATATTTGTGAAATATTCAACAAAAAATTATCATCAATGAAAAATATAAAGCTGATATTTCGACAAGAAATATTTTATGTTAAAATAAAAAACAGTTAAATTCAACCAAAAAATACGAATTTAAAGAAAAATAGTTGAAACCTCAACCAGGAATTAATTATTTTCAACCAAACAGTTCATCATTTTCCAAAAAATATAGTTTCCACCAAAAGAGAAGAATTTTCAACGGAAGAGATTATTCTTCAAAAGAGAGAGAAAGAATGTCAAACGAATTGTTTAATTTTCAGGACAAAAAGGCGAATTCTCTAAGAAACAGTTAATTTTTCTACTCAGAAATATGAATTTTTTACCACAAAGTTAATTTTTAACCAAATAATTCAATTTTCTACCATACAAATAGAATTTTCAAATTAAACAGACGAAATTTCAACAAACCAGTTGCATTTTTAAGCCAAGAAGCAGTTGAAGAACAAACTTTGATCAAGTAGTTAAATTCCTAAGAATAAGATAATTTTTTTACCAAGAAAATTAATTTTCTGTCATTTTTCAACAAAATAGTTCAATTTTTAACCAAAGAGACAGATTTTCAACTGATAAAATGAATTTTTACCAAAGAAGATCAACTTTCAATCGAGCAGTTAAATTTTCAATCACGGATAATAATTTTCCATACAAAAAAAATGACAGCCAAACACATAGATTTTCATTCCAATCGTTTCACTTTTATCTAGAAGCGATAAATTTTCAGCCAAAAATTGAATATTCAAATTTTCGGTTAAGAAAAACTAATTTTCGATGAAAAAGAAATTTTCTGCAAAATAGTTAAATCTCAAATCAATGCCATAAATGTTTAACAAAGTAATTCAACTTTCCAACGAGTAGTTGAATTCACAACTAAAAAATATTGCTTAAAGAAAAAGTTGATTTAAATGAAAATAGTTGAATTTTTAAGTCAAACAGACGAAATTTCTACAAAACATTTACATTTTTTACTAAAAAAGATCAATTTTCAATCAATAATGGATTGTTTAAGTAAGCAGTTAAAAAAAATCAATTTAAGAAAAATTATTTTTCAACAAAATAGTTGAATTTTAAACCAAAGAGATGGATTTTCAACTGATAAAATGAATTATCAACAAAGCAGATCAACTTTCAATCAAGCAGTAAAATTTTCAATCACGAATAATAATTTTGCAGCAAAAAAAAAAAAGAAAAATTAATTTTCGATA
Source organism: Andricus quercusramuli (assembly GCA_932178445.1). NCBI lineage: Eukaryota > Metazoa > Arthropoda > Insecta > Hymenoptera > Cynipidae > Andricus > Andricus quercusramuli. The sequence goes on from CAKNXH010083588.1 coordinate 21,180, forward strand.
AAAAAAAAAACAAATGTTTCTACAAAATAGTTAAATCTTAAATCAATTCAATAAAGGTTCAAAAAAGTAATTAAAGTTTCGACCAAGCAGTTGAATTCACAATCAAAAAAGATTACCCAAAAGAAAAATTAAATTTTCAACAACAAAAATCTGTTGAATTTTTAGGTCAAACAGACGAAATTTTTACAATTTCTAAAAAGTAGTTATATCGCAAATAAACACAATAATTTTTCAACGAAACATCTGAACTTTCAAACAACTAGTAAAATTTTTAATAAAAAAAAATTACTTGTGCAAAATTAAATTTTCAATAAAACAGTTGAATTTTTGATCCAAATAGGGAAAAGTTCTGTAAAACAATTGAGTATTCAACCCGAAAGTATGAAATTTCAGTTATATTTTCAGTTTAAATAATTAATTTTCAACAAAAGAAGAACGAAGTTTTGACAAAGTAGGTTAATTTTCAAACAAAAAAGATGAATTTTCAACCAAGAAAATTAATTTTCCACCGAAAAGGAGTGATTTTAACCTAAAAACGTTCAATTTTCAATTGAAAATGGAATAGTTAAATTTTCAGATGATAAAAATGAATTAAAGAAAAAATTCTAAAAAATATTTAAATCTCAAAACAATTAAATAAATTTTTAACAAGGAATTTCAATTTTCAAGTGAGTAGTGCAATTTTCAACCAAAAAAGATTAGTTATTGAAAAAAAAAGTTTAATTTTCAACATTAAATATGAATTTTCACTTACATTTCCAGAGGAAAAAAATCATGTTAAATGAAAAAAAAATGAATTTTTATCAAAGTGGTACAACTTTCAACCAAGTAGTGACGTTTCAAATCGAAGAGATAAATTTTAAACCTAAAAAATTAATTTTTACCGATAAAGAGGAAGCTTAGCCTTAAAACGATGAATTCTGAATCAGATGGTTAAGCAACAAAATATTTATTAAAATAGAAGTTAAAAAAATTAATATACAACAAAGAAAGCAAATTTTTAACAAAGTAGTCAAATTTTCAATCAAGAAGTTAAATTTCCACTCAAGAATAATAATTTTCTACCAAAAAAGACGAATTCACAACTAATTAAATACAGGTTCAAAAAAATGGTTGAATTTTTAATTAAAAACGATAGAGTTTCAACCAAGAATGGAATATTTAAATGTTCAGCTGAAAAAATTTATTTTTAACCAAAAAAGAACGATTTTTCAGCAAAATATTTAGATCTTCAAGTAATTAGTGGAATTCTCAAACAATTTTTTTTTTAAATCCAGTTCAGTTGTTATTCCCATGTCTGCAGTTGGATTTATTGCAAAATAAAACATGACTCTAATTAAAATAGAATTTTACAAATCAGTTCAAACCACAGAAAACTCTTTCACAAACTGATTAAAGCACTTTCCTTATTTGAATATTCATAGCTGTTAAGAATTTAATTTTTCATTCCGGCAACTTGGAAAAGTTGTAAGAAGTTAATTTCCTCATTTTCTAGCTGTTATTTACATTTAGGATAAACTCGAGAGACAAATATAGGAAAAGCCTGAGGGTGCTCGATTGCCCTCTAAAGAGTTATTTAAATTGCAACTTATGATTACGAATGTGAGGGTAAATCATGATAAATTGCTTGAAAATTTTAATTTTGTGTCTACGTGTACTAGGGTGATTTGAGAAAATGATAAAATAAATAATAAAAAAAAAATTTGGATAACAAAAATTTTTTGTAAAAAAAAAAATTTAATGAAAAAAAAAATAAATGAAGATTGAGAAAATATAATAAAAAGGAATAAAAAATTATAAAATGACACGAAAACTAGCCTAAGTTGTACCTTTTTAGTTCAAAAATTTTTCAAACAAAAAAGTTCAAATTGTATATGATTTTGAGGTCCCCTATTTGCTTTTAGATTTTTTTTGACGTTTTGTTGTTTTTATTTTCTCAATGTCTTGAAAATTCAGATTTCCTTTTCCATTATAGTTTTTGCTGACTTTGTAAATTTATTTTATTTTTATAAATTGTTTTTTATTTCGAAAATTGTTTAATTTAAGCCCAAAAATAGAATGATTGAAGCAAACTAATAATTGTTTTAATTAGTGGAATATCAACAAAGTGAATAAACGTTGTTATTGGTTGTAATAAAGCCATTGACTCATTTTGAAAATTATTGGGATATTTTTATTTATTTGAACAATTTTTTTTGGTAAAAATCTAAAAGTTCAAATTCAACAAATTTTTTTTTATTCCAACATAGAAAAATTGAAAATTTCCTCCCAACCTGAAATTCAAAATTTTCATAGACATTGTTTTTTGATCCTAGGGTGTTACAACTAGATAAATCTATAGAAATAATTTCAGAAAGATTAAAAAATTAATTGACAGTGTCGAATATTCGTTTTTTTTGTTTGCTTAAAAATTATTTTCATTCTTTGTGGTAAAAAATTGAACTTTTTTGTCGAAAAATTGTATTTTTAAGTTGAAAGTTCAACTCTTCTCATAAAAACTGCTCTTTCTGGTTTGAATAGTAGTTCTTTCTTCTGGTAAAAATTAATGATTTTAACTGGAAATTTAACTATTCCATTTTTTGTTGAAAACATACCTTTTTAGTTAAAAATTCGTCTTTTTTGGTAGAAAAAATAATTTTATGGGTAGAAAATTCTTCTTTTTGGTTGAAACTTGAACTATTTTGTGGAAAATTTGTTTTTTTTCATTACATAATAATTTTTCAACTGAAAATATGACTATCGAGTTTCTAGTTGAAGATTCAACGAATTGGTAGTTAGTTAAGCTCCCAGGTCAATCATTGATTTTTTTGTTTTTGAAATTTAACTTTTTTGTACCAAAATCAGTTTCATTGACCAGTAGTCAGCGAAACTCACACCATTTTATTATATACAAAATCAGTTTCTTTTGCAGAAATTAATTTTTTTAACTGCGAATTTAGATATTCCACTTTCTAGTAGAAAATTGAACTTTTTTAGTCAAAAATCCAAATTTTTATGCGGTTGATAATTAATGAGTTTTTATTTGAAAATGTATTTTTCTTCTTCAGAAGTCAACTATTTAGTTGAAAATTTAACTAATTGATTGTAAGTTGAACTCCTTGGTTAAACCTTAATTTTTTTGTTTTGAAAATTTAATTATTTTGTTTCAAAATTCGTTTCTTTTGCAGAAATTAACTTTTTTTTACTGCTAATTTAAATATTCCCTTTTTTGGTAGAAAATTTATATTTTTTAGTCGGAAATCGAAATATTTGGTTGATAATTCGACTAATTGGTAGTAAGTTAAATTATTTGGTGAAATCTTGATTTTTCTTCACATTTGACTATTTCGTTTCAAACTCGTTTCTTTTGCAGGAATTAAATTTTTTAACTGCACATTTAAATCTTTCATTCTTTGGTTGAAAATTGATCTTTTTTAGTCGAAAATCCAAATATTTCATTGATAATTTATTTATTTGAAAATTCGTCGTTTCTAGTAGAAATTTAATTTTTTGACTTGAAAATTAATCTTCTTCGGTTTATTATTGTAGTTGGAAATGCACCTCGTTGGTTGAAAATTCAACTGTTTTGTTGAAAACTCGCTTTTTTGGTACAAAATAAATTTTTTTTATTTACAATAACTGTTTCTATTCTTCTCATACTAAAAAAGGTTTTCATTTGAAACAAAAAACCGTTTAATTCAACCAAAATTGTAGAATTTGCAACAAAACAGTTGAATCGTGAACTACACCAGATTAATTTCCAAGTGAATGTTTCAATTTTCAACTGAAAATATGAATTTCCAAAAAAAAGTTCATTCTCAACAAAAACTGTTGAATTGTCAAGCCAAAAAATGAAATTTACTTCTGAACAATCCAATTTTTAACTCGAAAATATGAATTTTCATAAAAATTTGAATGACGAATCTTAAACCAAAATAAAATAATTTTTTAACAAAGTAGTGAAAGTTTCAACCACGTGGTTGCATTACAAGAAAAAAAGAAGTTTGACTCTTTTGTTGAAAATCTATCGTTTAGGTTGAGGATTCATCAATTCAGTTGAAAATTCTTTTTTTGTTTGTTAGACAATTCAACTATTTTGTTGAAGTTTTTCTTTTTCCATAGAAAATTAATTTTCTTTCTACTGAAGATTTAACTATTCCAATTGAAGATTCATAATTTTCGTTAAAAATTCATCTCTTATGCTACAAATCTCATCTCTTCAGTTAAAAATCCAACTATTTTTAATTTAAGGTTAATTCTTTTTGGTTGAAAAATCAATTATCTGGTGAAAAATGTATATATATATATATAT
>CAKNXH010083590.1:0-26286 GCA_932178445.1 Andricus quercusramuli
CTAGGCATATGTATAGTTCTTGCACTGAGTTTCACCTACATAAGAGCGCGTATATGAATACCTATGATTTGTCGCCGGCTGTATATTCACAAGCATTTCAAGATTCGTGTGAACGATAGTGAAATGAGTTGCTGTCAACCACCCTTAGCTAGTTATCCCCGTCGTCTTTTGCTTCACTTCCTTCCCATGCATATTTAACATATCCACAAGTACAAATCTGCTGCGACTAATTACCGTTGATATCTTTTACGTCTATTCACAGTGCAAATATAAATATCAGGTGAATTCAGGAACGTTATTTGTCAGAGTCGTTTTCATAATTTCCTTTTATAATCGTTCCCTAATTAGCAGCTAATCAAAAAGTAGGTCGCGCTATCTAGAAAACTTGTTTAAACCTTCCTTCTTTAAAATCGTTCAATTTTCAATCAACAGAAATTAATTTTCAGCAGATTATGATATAAAGATTTGGAAAACCAAACCAAACTTTGATCAACAATTTATAGAATTTGAAGAACCTTGAAGAATCTGATTTGGTTTTCTAAATCTCTATATCATACAAACAAGACAGCAATGATCTGGTAGCCATGGGTTATTCATCTCACATCTGTTAGGGGTATGGAGCTGAAAGAAGACAACAAGTTAGAAATTGGATATACTTATAAGAATTTCAAATTAGATTAAAATCAAACTAAAAATATTCAACGTCCAATACTCAAGTTAATGTATAGAATTCCTGAAAATAGAACAAGAATCCAAGGATCAAATTTGGACAACCACCACAAAATGTTCCTATTGTAATTCCTAAAAATAGAAAAAGTTCGTTTTTTCGACAAAAATAAAAAAGAGGGAAGAAAAATGAGAAGGCATTTCCATGAATTCCCTCTTTCTCTCATTACTTTCACTATGTAAAAAACCAACATCATGCCAGTCCAACTCATCGTCAATATCAACAACGCCTTTGGTATGTCTAGTCTTCCAGTCTGTCCCACGTAAGTCATCATGCAGATCTTGCAAGTGATCTTGTAAGCCACACCACCCTTTTCAAATTTATCTGGATGATCTTCACCAAAAGTCATTATTGAATACATTTTAAATCTCCTACGGAAAATAGTAGAGTATGAAATTTTTTTAACATGAATTGAAAGTTTTAGAAATTGGACCAAAAAAAGGAAGAACAAAAGTATTAAAAGAACTATAGTCTCTCAATTCCTTCTGATTATCTGTAGTTAAAATGTTACTTTGTTTGTTTTTGATTTGCTGAATTCTAATTGTGATTTGTCGATCAACCAATTTTTTTTGGAAATGATTCAGAAAAAGGATATTCCTAACAATATTCAAATTCTCTTTGTGAAATGAAATATGGGACAAATCTAGAGCTCTGTCGACTAAGTTTTTGATTACTGCAATTTTGTTTTGAGAAGGATGAGCCGAAAAGAAATTCAAAATTCTACCTGAATATGTATTTTTCCTCTATTAATTGGTAATAATATTACCATCCTGACCTTTAGTTACTTCTAGGTCCAAAAAACTGATTTTACTATTTTTCATTATTTCGTGGGTAAATTGAAGTTTTGAATAAAAACTGTTAAATGCATCAAAAACCACCTGTAACTTTCTAGAGGAACACACTTTCATCAACACATTCACAGGTTTCATCAACATACCGAAAGTGAAAGGGAAAAACAAAATCCAGCTTCTTGAAAGCAAAGACTTCCAAATCTTCCATAACCATTTCTGCCGAAATCGGAGAAATGAATATTCTCAGATTAGGTAAAGGATTTAGTAACCATGTGATAAAAAGTAAATCGAAACGAATGATGAAAATAGTCAAAGATGTTGAATCACGTGTACAGAAAGTTCCAATATTGGTTTTACATTTGTTAAAGAGTTTTGTCGATGAGAATTGTTTGCACATTAGTAGTATTGCTCGTAAAATTTCTAAAGGTTTCAAGGTAACAAAAGATTTCCTCAACAACAACCCTAATATAATTTGCATGAATGCTGATAAAGGTAATATTACAGTTTGTATGAAGAAATCAGATTATAGTAGGGATATGGAGGATTTACCTTCCAATCGTGATAACTTTGAATTATTGAGTGAAAATCCGTTAAAACAATTAAGAAGAGACACTTTCAAGATGCTGGACAATTGGAGAGAGGAAGAACTTTTGGATAGGATATAAGGAAAGGAGGGATATAAGGAAGGATATAAGGAAAGATATTGGAAAGGATATAAGATGGACTGATATCAATACTGAGGACACAGTTCTTGCGAGATGTTATGGTTTGAGAAAGATTCATAAAGAGGGCTATCCATTGAGAATTGTTGTTTCAACTATTAACACTCCAACGCAATTTTTAGAACAAAACTTTAATTTGATTTTTAAAGACTCAATTACAACTTCCAACTACAATATCAAAAATAGCTGGGAATTCCAGAATATTATTATTCAAGAAACTGTTGCTGATGACCATGTAATGATTTCTTTGGATGCTGTTACAATGTTTCCGAGTATACCTCTTGAATTAGTTGAACAGGCAATTTTAAATAGATGGGACAATTTAAGGACACGTACTCGACTAAGTCAAAAAGATTTTATTGAAGGGATAGTTTTCATTATGAATTCGACTTATTTTAAATTTAATGCATTTTTGTATAGGCAAAAGCTTGGTACTCCCAGAGGTTCCGTCATTTCTCCGATTTTGGCAGAAATGGTTATGGAAGATTTGGAAGTCTTTGCTTTCAATAAGCTGGATTTTGTTTTGCCCTTTTACTTTCGGTATGTTGTTGACACCTTCTTGTGTGTTCTCTAGGACGTAGAAGTAATTAAGGGTCAGGATGGTAATATTATTACCAATTGGTAGAGGAAAAATACATATTCAGGTAGAATTTTAAATTTCTTTTCGGCATCTCCTTTTCAAAACAAAATTGCAGTAATCAAATCTTAGTCGACAGAGCTCTAGGTTTGTCCCACATTTCATTCCAAAAACAGAATTTGAATGTTGTTAGGAATATCCTTTTTCTGAATCATTACCCAAAAAATTGGTTAAGCAACAAATCACAATTATAATTCAACACATCAATAACAGACAAAGTAACATTTCAGCTGCAGATGATCAGAAGGAATTGAGAGAATATAGTGCTTTTGATACTTTTCTTCTTCCTTCTTTTTGGTCAAATTTTTCTAAATATTCAACTCGTGTTACAAAAAATTTAATATTCATACTATTTTCCGTATACTTTTTGCCTATGATAAGATACATTGAATTCAAAATAAGTTGAGTTGATAATAAAAATTATTCCTTTAATTAAATCTTCTGGACTTAATCAGGTACGTGTTTTTATATTGTCTTGTCTATTTAAAATTGTCTTTTCAAGTAATTCAAGAAGCATACTTGAAAACATTGCAACATCTAAAGAAATCATTACATGGTCATCAGGATCAGTTTTTCGGAAAATAATTTTTTCGAATTCCCAGCTATTTTACATATTGTATTTTGAAGTTGTGATGGAGTCTTCAGGTACCAAATTAAAGCTTTCTTTTCAAAATTTCGTGGAAGTCTTAATAGTTGAAATAACTATTCTCAAGGGATAGCCATCTTTATGGATCTTTCTCGAACCATAACATTTGGCAATAACTGTGTCATCGATTTTCATATCAGTCCATCTTATATCTTCTTCCTTTTGATAATTTTAACGGATTTTCATCCAATAAATCAAAATTATCAAGATTGAAAAGTGAATCCTACATATCCCTAATATAATCTGATTTCTTCATACAAACTGTAATATTGCCTTTATCAGCATTCATGCAAATTATATCAGAGTCTAGGGCCGGCGCAGCCCACATTTCACATGTCTGGAGTTTGAAATTTGTGGAGGGAGTAGGAGAGGCGGGGGGCCCCCCCCGATTTTTTTAGTTTTCGTCCATTTTTAAGAGAAAGCTCTTCTTTGTACATCATTTCTGCAGATAAATGCGTTTATAATTATATTAAAATCTAATTTATCCAACAAATCTTGGTGAATATGTGATATCGTCAGATTATTTAGCCGCTTTTGCCCCATTGTGGATCTTAAATACGTTTTTATCACCATCTGCTCAAAAAAGGCAATTGCGATTTGTTGATTGTAAATTAATTATATAAATAATATCAAAAGAAAATATAAGGCTAGCAAAACAGAACAAATGTTAACAAATGGTTATTATCACAATAAAAGGAAATTTAAAAAATGTTATCAAATATAGCTTGCTACAAAATATGCCTCAAAGTTTATTGACTTTTTTCGTCATTTTAGAAATATTGATGGAAAAATAAAAAAAGGTCATGACTAATCTCGATTGTTAGAAAATTTCGAAAACGATGCAAAATTACGGAAAAGCAATGGGTTTTCATAGAATTTTTGTAGAGTCATGTTCACGATTGGATTGCCAAGGAAAGAAATAAAAAAGAGAAGGAAGGAGATTTGGTTGGTTTCCTTCTTAGTTTTCTTTCCTCTTTTTTAGTTTTGTCCAAAGAAACTAACTCTTTGGTTTTTAGGAATTGCAATAGGAGCATTTTGTGGAGGTTATCCAAATTTGACTGTTGTATCCTTGTTTTATTTTTAGAAATTCTTTACATTAATTGGATACAAATCAATGGAAGATTGGTTACTCTTGAGGAACTGCCTACTTTTTTAATTTGGTGTGAAAATGCCTTAACACCAGTACATATCAAACAACACTTTAAAAAATATAATGTATCACCTGAAATATCGTTTATCAAGAGTGAAGATTATATCTGAAGGCTGACAAAATGTCAAGATTATGTCAAAAAGTTTGATTTACTGAAAAGCAGGTCTTTGGTTTGCAACAGAGAAATTAAAGATTTTAGATTAAACGAATGTTTTCAAAATTTAATCAATGTTGAAAGCCCTGATGAGGTCACTAAAACTTTAGCTTCAGGTAACAAATGCAGATGAACATTTGTAAAAGGAACATAAAGATTCAATCTTTGTGAAAGACGATAAGGGCAATTTAACTCTTGCAGCTAATAGAGATGACTATAACAAAACAGTTGAAAACATCCTTAAGAATGACATTCTGTGTAAAACAATGGAAGCTTGTATCTTTTCAACAATTGAAAATAAATGTAACGATACAGCTATTACAAAACAAAATGTTAATTAATGATCAGTATTTATATCGTTTGAAAACTCACAATAGTGTTATAGCAAAAGCTTATGCTCTCCCAAAGGTCCACAAACCAAATTTAACTTGGAAACTGATTGTTTCCACAGTTGGATCTCCTACTTATAATTCATTTAAATACTGTCCAATTTTAACCAACCTCATCAATTTTTTTATTCCCACCTGCATACGTGCCCCCCTCCCCCCTGGAGCAGTGAATATAATTAGATGAATAATGAATGGTATTTGTCTACTTGGAAAATAAACGAACATCCAATTTTGAATTTGGGTCATCAATTCCGCAACTCATGCACGATTCCGACAATAAATTGAAGTCCGTTCGTGGTCTTGTAACGTTTTGTTAATTTTATGAAAGCCACAATCGATAGGAGGGCTTATCGGTCGCACATGCGATAACTAAGGTGTGCGACTCGAACATGCTCGCAGATACAGGATACAATGGTTACCAGTGCATACTGGATAATCACCTGAAAGCCCATAATATAATCAGCCATTACCATTTTCCTTCGAGCATGAAACGAGCCCCCCCCCCCCAACCCTTTGCCACTCCTTCTTTACCTCGTTCTCGGTTTTCCACTCGGTTTAATCATCTCGAATCCGCCCCTTATTGTTAGAGATTCTGCTACTGGTTTTTGTTTGAAATGCCCCTATAATGAAATTTAGATGAGCAAGGGCAGTAGAGCAGTAACGCATTGCTGCCCAAGAATCCTGAATCACATATTCCACATTTATCAGCATACAACTTGCTTCAAAAGATCAGATAATTTTGTTGGAAATAACCAAATGGAATGCATGTTATTTTTTAAAATTATTATTATTATTGTCTTGTAAGTATGGTTAAGTTAAGTCTCGTAACACTGCTATTGAAACCTTGGTATTCTTTGGAAAAAGTATATATATCGTCAGACTACTAAGATGGCTCAGAATCACTGTATGAATTTATTCACAACCAATGATAAACGGCGACGGTAACTGTATCCAATTTTATAAGAGTACCCGCACTCGCCTGGCTGTTTGGCCAGGGGATAGGAAAACTGCGGAAAACCGCTCGACAAAACTTGATTGAAGTCGCTCGTCGCTGATGGTTACCCATCAGAACGTTATCCGCGCTGGAAATGGCTTGAGAATCTGACCACTTTCAGAGTCGAGATTCACCTCGCAGCTAATGCCGTTGGTTAATTTCAGGATTGAAATAAAATAAAAGATAAATGAAAACTTCAAGGTGAATTTCCGGGTTCTCTGATCCAAAATTACATTTTTCCCGGTGGAATTTGAAGGCTTTATGATAGCTAACAGTTATTGAATACTGATTGCTTTTTTATATAAATTCCGAAAAGAATTAAAAATTTTGTAACTTCAAGCCCAAATATATATTTCAAATTAAAAATACTCATTTTTCAATCAAAAAAGGAATTGAAGCTTTTTCTGCTACAAAAAGTAATTCTCTACCGAAAATTTAATTTGCAACCAAATAGTTGAATTTTCAATATACGAAAATGAATTGTCAATAATGTGATCGAATTCTAGAACAAAAAAGATTAAACTCTAACCAAAAAAACGTTGATTTTTCAATAAAAATTTGAATTTAAAGACAAAAAGATTAATTTTTCATAATATAGTTAGATTTCCAACTTAACAGTCTATCTTTAACTTAGATAAATTACTTTTCTACTATAAAAGATAATTTTCAATAAAAAAAAAATAATTTTCTATAAAAAAGTTGAATTTTGACCTAAAAAAAAATGAGGTCAACAAAATAGTTGAATTTTTAAAAAAACAATTGCATTTTCGAGAAAATAGTTGAATTTTCAACCACTGTTACAGTTTTTGAATTTTACAAAGACAAATTCTCATTCGAGAAGAATAATTTTCTACCAAAAGGCCAATTTTCAACGAAAAACATGAATGTCCAATTAACAAAGAACTTAAAGGGTTTAATTTTCAACCAGAAAGATTAATTTTCAACTATAAATATTCATTTTTTACCAATAAAGGCGAATTTTTGAACAGTTGTTTCAATTTTGAAGCCAAAAAGACGTATTTTCTACAAAACATTGGAATTGAACCATTTTCCACTAAATAGTTACATTATTAAATTAATAATTGAATTTTAATTTAATAGTTCAATTTTCAAACAAAAACATTAATTCTCAAAAAAAACATACAGGTTGATGAGACAGGTTGATATTGCAAACAAAAAATATTTTTATCTGAATAAAAAATAGCTGAATCTAAGCAAAAAAGACAAATTCAAAATCAAATGGTAGAATCCTGAAAAAACAGATTGGTCTTTGAAAAAACAGGTGAAGTTTCAACCACAAAGGATTAATTTTCCATCAAGAAGATTGATTTTTTACAAAAAAAAAAAGAATTTTCCACAAAATATTTGAATTTACAACAAAGAATGCAATAGATTTAATTTCAATTCCAGAATGTAATTTTCACCCAAAAAATCCAAATTTTCTACAAAATGGTTAAATTTTCGATCAAAGAGATGAATTTCCAACAACACAAAATGGATTTTTAGCAAGATAGTTTAACTTTCAACCAAGTAGTTAAAGTTTCAAGTAGAGAAATATGAATTTTCAATGAAAAATGTAATAGCCTATTTTTCAGTCATGAAAGATTTTCATTTAAATGAAAAATAATCGAATTAAAAAATAACGAATTCTTAACAGAATAAAAAAGTTAAATTTTCTACCCAACGATTAATTATTAACTAAGAAGATTAATTTCCCACTAAAAGTCAAATTTTTCAACGGAATGCATGTATTTTCAACTGAAAGAGATAAAAAAGTTTTCAATAAAGAATTGATTTGTTAAATAATAGTTGATATAGCTTTTAAATTAGTGCATTCAGATTATCATAAAAAATAATGAATAATTGTGTAAACAAATTTATTTTTCTCTACCATTATCCGATTGCTTTTATTTTGAAAAAACATGTGAACAACAGAATTAATCTTACTAAAAGTGAAAATGAAAATTGGAACAAAAATAATATTAAAGATTTTAATAAATTTAACACGGTGTTATTCATCAAGGGAGAGGGTAACAAAGCTATTAATTATTATACATATAATTTTTTGATATAAGTTTGCAATTGAGTTTTAATTGAATAAGTTGATTCATTATTTTCGATCGTAAAGTCTCATATATGCAAATTAATATTCACCAAAGATTGAAAAATTGGACCATATAACTGTCAACATTAATGATTATGTTGTTATTGTCAGGTATTATGTAGATTTCTGATCATATGAGTTTCCATTGTTTATACCGATAGTTTTCTTTGACATAATCTATTATGAGGAAGTCTAAATTGGCTTCAAACCATGCAATTAATTTTCACAGAAAAATAGAAAATTAGAACAAACAACACTTTATATTGATATATATGTTGCTATTTTCTGATATGATGTGGATTTTTATTAATATGAGATTAAATTGTTTATGTCGGTAGTTTTCCTATAAGCGATCCCTGGCGAGGAAGTCTGAATTGTCTTGGATTTACGTTGACCCCCAGTAGTATCCATAACAGAATGGAAAAATAGACCAAATAACTCTTTTCAGTGATCTCTGTGTTGTTATTTTTCGGTGTTGCGTGGATTCTTATTTATATATGATTCTGTTATTCATACCGTTACTTTTCTTAGAAATAGTTTCTAGAAGAGGATCTAAATTGGCTTTGAAACATGTTCGTCCACAGTGGTATCATGAAGACAGAGAAAGAATCAAGGATGAAGTTATCAATGGGATAAATTAATTCTTGATTTTCAATAGTGAAGTCTTATATGTGTAAATTAATTTGCACCAAAAAATGGAAAACTGGACCAAACAACAGTTTATATCTTTATTCTGTAAATAATACCTGATTAGGAATTCTAAATTGGCTTCATAAGATGTTGGTCCATAGTAGTATCATAAAGGCAGAGAAAGAATCAAGGAAGAGGGTAATAAAGCTATTGATTAATGAAAAAAGAATCTTTCAATATAAGTTTGGGATGATCTTATTAATTGAATGAATTGATTCTTCATTTTCTATCGTAAAGTCTTATATAAACAAATTATTTTTCGTCAAAGAATGGAAAATTAGACCAAATAACTCTTTTTCCATCATTCTCTATGTTATTATGTGGATTCTCATCAGCATAAGTTTCTATTGTGCCTGTCAATAGTTTTTCTATAAAAATCCCTGATGAGGAAGTCTAAATTGGCTCCGAAGCATTTAGGCCCTAGTGAAATCATAAAGATGGAGAAAGAATCAGGGATGGAATCATTGATTGGATAAACTGATTTTCTATTTTCAATAGTAAGCTATCCTATGTGCAAATCTATTTTCACCAAAGAATAGAAAATTAGATCAAAAAACACTTTTAATTGATGTCTATGTTGTTGTTTAAAAGTATTACATGCATTTTCATTCATACATATGACTTTGTATTGTCCACGCCAATAGTTTTCCTATAAGTAATCCTTGATGAGGAAGTCCAAATTGGCTTCGAAACATGGTGGTGCCTATTACTACCATAATGACAAAAGAAGAATCAGGGATAAAATTATGAATTGGATGAATTGATTCTTCATTTTCAATAGTAAAATCACAGATGTGCAAATTAATTTTTACCAAAGAATCGCAAATTAAATCAAATAACTCTGCATATTCATCTCTATGTTGTTGTTTTCAGACACCATGTGAATTTTCATTCGAATAAGTTTCTAGTGTCCATGTCAATAGTTTTTCCATAAGAAATTCCTGATGAGGAAGTCCGAATTGGCTTCGAAACATGTTTCTACCTAGTACTATCAGAATGACAAAGAAAGAATCAGGGATGGAATTATCAATAGGATAAATTGATTCTTGATTTTCAATAATCAAGTATCATGTGTGCACATTAATTTTAACCAAAGAATAGAAAATTAGATCAAATAACTCTTAATATTGATCTCTACGTTATTTTCTGGTTTCATGTGAATTTTTATTATTTTAAGATTCTATTCTTCATATTCTTAGATTTTTTCTAAATAATCCCTGATAAGGAGGTCTAAATTGGCTTCGAAACATTTTGGTTTCTAGTAATATGAAACAGACTGATAAAGAATGAGGGATGATGTTACTATTTGAATGAATTTATTCTCTACTTTCGATAGTAAATTCTTATTTAAGAAAATCAATTTTCACCAAAGAATCGAAAATCGAACCAAACCACTCCTTATAATAATCTATAGGTTGTTATTTTTAGATATTATCTGGATTTTCTTTAATATAAGTTTCTACTGTCCATGCTGGTGGTTTTCCAAATGCTCTTCTTTATTTTTCGTCCAAAGAAATAAACTTTTTTTGTTTTTAGGAATTGTGATAGGAGCATTTTGTGGTGGTTGTCAAAATTTGATCGTTGTATTCTTGTTTTATTTTCAGGAATTCTATACATTGAGAAAAAAAATTATACTTTTTGTTCCTATAAACATTGTTAATGGATGAATCAGAATTAACTTTCATATAGTAAAGCGAATCTCGAACTAATCGTGAGAAATTTCAGTGTAATATTCAGGTGGAGGTTTTTAGTATTCATAAGGGAGGCAATAAAGATGGACTAATTTGATCGTAAATCTCACCGTTTCGCATCAATGGGATAAAAAATACCAGCCTCAGGCGTAATTTTTAATCATCACAATTTACGAGACACATACACTTTCATCCAAGAAAGCAATAAAATGTTAAATTTGAAAAAAAGGTTCCTTTGAAGATATTATTTTAGTCCACTTGAAATTAATGAAAGTTTTTAATAATATAATTAAGATCAAAATTTGCTTTATCTTTAAATAGAGATTTCAATTTTACAGAATGTTTTTTCGCTGTTTTAAAAAATTCCTATTTTTTTAGAATCATACACTTTACTCTTTTATTATCAACATAAAAAAATTTTCTTATTAAAAATGGAAGCAATCTTATAGGTCCTATAAAATCCTTTTAAATCCTCGAAAATTCTCAAATCCTTCAAAATTCCTTAGGATCTTTCAAAATCCTTTCCAATCCCCTGTAACCCCTTCAAATTTTTGGAAGTTATTGAAAAATTTTCTATCTTTTTCTAAAGTACCCTAAAATTTTGAAAATCCTTTTATTCCTTTGAAATTTCTTCAAATTCTTGGAATCTATTTGAATCTCCTTGGAATATTTTAATATATCCTAAAATCAATCAAGTACTTAAAAATTTGTTCAAGCTCTAAAAATATCCTTGGAATCTTCCAAAAATTTTGCAAATACCTTAGAAAATTAAAAACAAATTCATCTTTAAATCCTTCGAAATGTCTGAATTCTGAAATTCTGAAATTCTTTTATATATTTGAAGCATGATGAAATGCTTTGAGATCTAGGGAAATACATCAAAATACCTCATTAAAAATCTTAAAAATCCCTTAAAATTACTGAAATCCTGGAGTCTTATAAAATCCTTCAAAAATGTTTAGAAATATTTTTGTCAATCTTGTCAATTCTAACAAATCCCTGCATCGTGTGAAATTTTTTGCGATTCGTAAAAAAGAAAATTAAATGAAATTTGAGTGAATTTAGAAAAATTTAGAGAAAATGAAAATAATTTGAAGAGATTTATAAAAATTCAAGTTAATTTAATGAAATCCAAAATATTCGACTGATTTCTGTAATATTGTAGTAAATTTAGAAGAATTTAATAAAATTCGAAAGAATTTAATAAAATAACTGAATATTCGAGGCGATTTCAACAAATTTCAGGATAAATAAAGAAAACTATCTTTTTTTGAAAATTCAGACTTCATATTGCATTAATAAGTATTCAAGGTGAATTCAATAGAATTTAAGTGAATTAAAACAAAATTTAAAAAATTGAATTAAAGTAAATCAAATTCCAGATAATTCAGAGAAATGATAAGAAAATGAGGAGAATTCAATAAAGTTCATAAAAATTGAAGATGAATTAAAAATGAATTCAAGTGAATTGATAATAATTCAGAAAAATTGAAGATGAATTAAAAATGAATTCAAGTGAATTGAAAATAATTCAGAAAAATTGAAGAAGATTCAAAATAATTTGACCCCATCTCTAAGAATTTAAGATGAGTTCAAAAAAGTTTAGGTTTAATGGAACAAAAATAATTTTTTTAAAATCCTATTAATTGTATTGAATTAGAGAATTCAGAAGAATTCAAGAGAATTCGAAAGAATTTAATAAAAGTCCTGAAAATTCAAGATGAGTTCAAAAGATTTCAGGGTGAATTGAAAGGTGTTATGTTCTATTATGTTCAAAAATTTAAATTTTTAAAAAAGAATTCAGAATAAATTAACAGGAATTCCAGGTGAATTCCAAATGATTCCAAATGAGTACACAAAATTAAAAATAAAATGAAAAATCCAAAATATTTCACTGGTTTCAAAACTTTTGGACGATTTGAAATGAATTTAAATGAATTGTACGAAAAAAAAAGAATCTGAAAAAAATCAGCGATACTTGCAAAAATCCAGAGAATTAAAAAAACATGAAAAAAATTTTGAAAGAGAATTAAAAATGAATTGATAAGAATTCAAGGTGAATTCCGAATTAATTGAAACAGAATTTCACAAGATTCGCAAAAATACAATTATATAAAATTTGTTAAATGAAAAAACTTTTATTGAATTAAGTTTCAATAGAATTTAAGGGAATTTAAACTAAAATTTGAAAAATTCAAAAAACTAAATAAAATTTATTTAATTTTTATTTATTTGATTTAAAAAAAAGTGATTTGATAACATTTTAGAAGAATTTAAGGAAATTCAAAATCATTTAATAACATTCCTAAGAATTCAAGTGAATTTAGAAAAATTTAAGTGAATTAAGAAGAACTCAGGGAGAGTTTAAAAAAACCAAGAGAATTCCAAAAACTTAAAAATTCTCAAAAATAATTCAGAATAAATTAATAAGGATTCAACGCAAATGAATTCAAATGAGTTCGAATTTTTTTTCAAATCGAAAATATATCACTGACTTCAATAGGTTTGGACTTAATTTAGAAGAATTCAAGGGGATTCAAGAGAATTTTATAAAATTTATAAGAATTTTGAAATAATATAAATAAGCGAAATTTGAAAATAAAAAAAAATCCATCGAATTTAGTGACCTTGAAATAAATTTTAAAATCGATACAAATGTATAATTTCATAATCGAATTTAGGATAAACGATAGTGGCGATGATAAAGTTATCCAAAACATTAGTTTGCTGTCGCCCATAAATTTGGATCTAAACTCTGGGCAAATTACGTACCGCATTTCTGTGTGCATGTTCAAGACCATATTGAGAAGCAGGTGGTTGGACTCGTAAGATATTGAGTAAGGTGATATTGGATAGTTTCGCCCTAGAAAAGCAATAAAGCAAATGTCGGGTTTTTTATTATAAATTTTTTAAGTTTATGGTATTTAACAGATAAATTTTTCTACTCATCTAAAATCAATATTGTTCGAACATGGATTTTTCATTTCTAAATTAAAAAAAAAAAATTGTTCTTAAGCTCCGCTGGGATTCGAACCCAGGCCTTTGAGATTGCCGGTCTGATTCTCCTACCCACTGAGCTACAGAGAGACAAAATAATTCGCAACCTCTGAAAGTGGAGTTCCGACGTACTTCCTTATACTTGTAAGATTAATTTTGTAAAAATTCGAATATTTTATATTTTTTGATGTTTTGGTATTGATCAAATAAATTGTGTCGAATAATTTGATGTCAATTGTTTCTTGTCCACTGGTCCAAAATTATTATTTTTTTAATACTGATTTTTTATTTCTATTCTGTGATAAAATTGCTCCCAAGCTCCGCTGGGATTCGAACCCAGGTCTGTGATATTGCCGGTCCGATGCTCTTATCCACTAAGCTATGGAGGGACAACATTAATTTTTTCATACTCCCTACAAGTTTAATTTCCATGTAATTCCTCATACTTGCCAGATTAATATTTGAAAACAATTTTTTCCACAACTTAGAAATATAAAATCAATATTAAAAAAATGTGGATTTTAGACCAGTAGACAAAAAACAAACAATATCAAATAATTCCATACAATTAATCTGGTCAAAACCACAACATCAAAAATATAAAGCTTTCGAATGTTTGAAAAATTAATTTTACAAGTACCGGCAATCTGAAATACCTGGGTTCGGATCCCAGCGGAACTAGACAGCAATTTTTCTTTATTTATTTATTTATTTATTTTTATTTTATATATTTATTATTGATTTTATACCAATAGACAAAAAACAATTAACATCAAATTATTTAATATAAGTTTTTCACTTTGATGCAAAATTCAGACTGTCATTTATATATTCATTTTATTTACTGCAGGAACGAAAACTAAATAAATTTTTGTTTATATAATACATTTTAGAAAAATGTGTAAAAAGGCTCTTTGTTTATATAAATTGTGTCAATCTCTCATTTATTGAGTTAATTGAAAGTAAACAAATTCTAGCTTTATGTGATCACTGGGCAAATATCTGAAAAATTCACGAGCACTTCAGTGAAGTTTTATGTATAAAGCCAGGTCTCCTCGTAATGATGTAAAACGTATGAAAAAAATTCAATAGGAATATATTGCTCAGTTTGCTCTCGTCTGTTATTAAACCAGTGGTAATTTAAATGTGACGACTGAAAAATAAAAAAATAAAATAAAAAATTCCGAAATCTGTAAAATTTTAGAAAAAGATTTCAAATCAGGATTTTTATATTCCGGAAATTTTATATTTCCAATGTTTTCCACATAAAAGTTCTAAGGGATCTGAGAAAATGGAAATAATTTTTATCAGTTTGTTCTTAAAAATATATAAATATAATTTTTTCAAGATTCTGAAGGAAATTAAAAAAATTAATTTTTCCCCTATCAAGATTTGACAAAATATTAGGGAAAATTCGAGTCAATTAAAAGGATATTTAGGAATTTTAGAAATTTGGAAGGAATCAAAAAAATATTTGATAAATTTTCGGAAATCTTTTCAAGTTTAAAAATATTTTTAATCTCTTCAAATGTTCCAAAATTTCGAAAATATATAAAAACATGTTTTGAAATCTTTTCGAATATTATCTTGAAATTTATTTTCCAAATTGAAAAAAAATTGTATTCTTCATAAGAGTCTAAAGAAAATGTTTGGATTCTCTTGAAAATTTTCAAAATTCTCAAACAAATTATTTTTATTTCGAAATCTGCATTTTCTTCATTTTTTAAATCTTTACCAGTTTTAATTATTTTCGAATCCTTCCAAAACTTCTAAACATCTCTTAAACTTAGGACAAATATTTTCTAAAATTTTATAATATTACAAAATTGCACACACTTTGTTTTAAAAACTTTGAAATTTTTTTTCATTGAAAAAAAATCGAAATCATTGAAAATTTCCACTTGATTCTTAAAAACGTTTGTTTTATTCTTTTTAAGCATTTAAAAATTCTTTAAAAGTTTCCAAATTTTTTACGAAATTTTAAAAATTCTGTATTTTCTTTCAGATATTTGAAAATATTTTCAAGTTTATAATGATTTCTAGATCTTTTCAAAACTTCTAAATATCTCTTGAACTTACTCGAATTGTTTCTATAATTTGTTAATTCTGAAAAATTGGAAAATTTCACTCAAAAATATCCTAAAATGTGTTTAGAAATTTCACAAAATCTTAGAGAAAAATTTTAAGGAATTATTCAAAATCTTTCCCAAATTTCTCTAAAAATAAGTTTTTTCTAATAAATTTTTCACAATAAAAAATCATTTGAAATTTTCCCAGAAGTCTGAAGAATTTTTTTTGATTCACAAAATTCAGTTTTCCTACCATATTTGAAAATCCTGCAAAATTAAAAAAAAATTTCGAGATTTTTTTCGAACATTTTAATACCTTCAAAACCAGAAATCTTATTCCTTTGATAATATGATAAAGTTCAAAAATTATAGTGTGGTAGCAAAATGTTCAGTACATAAATATTTCCCAATATTCAAAAATTATTTATAATAAAAATATGTTCTCTTATATAGATAATGTTTAGAAAAATTTATAAAGAAATTTTGAGATGTAGTGAAATTGTTTATTTAGTAATTTCTATTCAAAAAATTGATGTGAATTTTATAGCGGACAATATTTCTGCAGATATAAATCTTTATCTTTTCCTATTTTAATAAATTAATTAAATAACTCAGAGTTCTGGGATTGAAATAATATCTTTTATTGTTAAAAAATATTTCAAAAAGAAATTACGAAACTCAAATCCAATAAGACTAAAATCCTCCAATCAAATTTGAGGACTTCATCCGAGAAGTAACTCGCAAGTAAAGGACGAGGAGATTGGATTTTAAAGTTTGCCGGGATCTTAAACTTGTTTCCACCAACCTCCTCGTTCCACAAATTCAACTTTGGATGTTGTTTTAATTTTTAAATGTCATTAACATTTGTCATTCTCATGAATGCCATTTCTCAATTAGTGACTGTTATTATTGTTATTATTATTACTGTTATTATTGCATTGTTGCGAAAAGTGAAATATACACTTTTCGCTTTATTATACAAAGTGGACTTGGCAGAAAAAATTTTTACAAGATAGTACAACATTCCTACAACTGCAATTTTTTGTTAAAACATGTACTTTTCTGTAAAAATATAAAAAATTCAACAAAAAAATGAATCCATATTTTTAAAGATTTCAAAATTAAATTTTTAAACTTTTTATTGATGTGTGAAGGTTTTGAGAAAATAAAATAAAAACTCACATTTTCTGGGAAAATTATAAATGATTTTTTATTTTAAAAAATTAATTGTAAGAGAAGATTTGGAAAAAATGTAGTAATACATAAAAATGGAACAATTATTGATTTGGAAAATAATCGAGTGAGTTTAAAATATATATAGAAGTTTTGAAAAGATTCTAAAATAATTTGCAACGTGAAAGGATTTCGAACCATTTAAAACACAATGTAAATTTTACAAACTGGGAAAGATTTCAAAAAATGAAAAAATAAATTCAGATTTTTTTAAATTCCGAAATACAACTCAGAAGCTTTTTATTGATCTTCAAAGTTTTTGAGAGAATAGAAAAAAAAATTCTTCACTTTGCTGCGACAATTTAAAATGATTTTTTATTTTGAAAAATTAATTCTAAGAGAATATTTGAAAAAGATTTCAAAAAATAAAAAACTATATTTAGATTTCTGAAGATTTCGAAATGAAAGTTTGAAGCTCTTTATTGCTCTTTGAAGGTTTTGAGAAAATAAAATAAAAGTTTCTTCACTTTGCTGAGAAAATTTATAATGATTTTTCATTTTGAAAAAATAATTTTCAGAGAATATTTTTTAAGAATTCAAAAAATTCTTGAATGGTAAATAAGAATTAAACAATTATTGATTTGGAAAATAATCGAATAAGTTGAAATTATATTTAGAAGTTTTGAAAAGATTTCAAAATAACGTGAAACATGAGAAGATTTCAAATCATTTGAAATACAATGTACATTTTTAAAACTGTAGAAGATTTAAAAAAATAAACAAAATAAATTCAGATTTTGGAAGATTTCGAAATTAAATTTTCAAGCTTATTATTGATCTCTCAAGGGTTTAAAAAAATAGAATAAAAATTTAAGTTTTCTGGGAAAATTTGAGATTAGTTTTTATTTTCAATAATTAATTGTAAGGGATTATTTGAAAAAATTTGAAAAAAATTGAATAATGAATAAAAATTGAACAATTATTGAATTGAAAAATAATCGAGTGAGTTTAGAATATATATTCAGAAGTTTTTGAAAGATTCCAAAATAATTTGAAACGTGAAATGATTTCAAGATATTGAAAACACAATGTAGATTTTTTAAACTGAAAAAAATTGCAAAATAAAATTTTGAAGTTTTTTATTGGTCTTCAAAGGTTTTAACATAATATTAAAAAATTCTCAACTTCGCTGAGAAAATTTAAAATTATTTCTTATTT
Organism: Andricus quercusramuli; assembly: GCA_932178445.1. Lineage (NCBI taxonomy): Eukaryota > Metazoa > Arthropoda > Insecta > Hymenoptera > Cynipidae > Andricus > Andricus quercusramuli. Next base: position 18,153 of record CAKNXH010083590.1, read on the forward strand.
CAAAAAATTAATTCTTAGAGAATATATGAGAAAAATTAGAAAAGTTTTGCAATGATAAATAACGATTGAACAATTGTTGATTTGGAAAACAATCGAGCAAGTGAAAATATATTGAGAAGTTTTGGAAAGATTTCAAAATAGTTTTAAACTAACAACATTTGTTTCTTAAATCAATTTTGTAAGAATATTTATCAAGAGTTCCAAAATTTCAAAAAAGAATCTGGATGATTTGAAGGTAATCTTTTTACTTTTGCAAGATTTTCCCAATTTTTTTGGGTAAGGTCGAGTTAGAAGATAATAAAATTATTATTAGATTTCTAAAATATTTAAAAATTATTATTTCTTTTAAAAAATTTTCAAGCAAATATTTAAAATATTTTCAAAAATACGTTTTTTTTCATTCAGTTAAAAATTTGAGCGAAAAAATGAGATTTTTGAAGATCAAACAAAAAAAAACATAAATCTGTATAAAAGCTTTGCATTGAATAATTTTTTTTTCTGAAAAAAGATTAATCAAAGATAATATTTAATTCGCAGCTTCACCTAGTCTGAGAAGACTTTAAAAATTTCTGTTATGTTATTTCCGTTCGGGTGCTTTCTCATTAAGCTACTAGACAGACCGAGAGAAGAAACTTTTTTCAGAAATAAACGCATTATTTTTCTAGATGGCACAAATCGAAATTTTCAAGGAATCTGTGTTATCATTAGAGAATAACAAAAAATGTTTAACGTTTTTTCAGAATTATTTCAACTAATTTTTTTACGAAAAAAGATCTCCTTCTCTCACTCTACTGGGAATCGAGCCACAGAACTATTGATTTCCGGTCAGGTGCTTTTCCATGAAGCCACTAGAATGATCGCGAGAAGAAACTTTTTTCAGAAATGCACGCATTATTTAGCGTGATTAATTAATTAATTTTTCCTGACCGAAGATCAGCGGTTCTGTGGTTCGATTCCCAGCGGAGCAAAAGGAGAAGATCTTTATTTAGAAAAAAAATTATTTGAAATAATTTTTCCTTCATAGCTCCGACTGGTCTGAAAAGACGTTAAATATTTCATGTTATTCTCTAATGGTAATACAGATTCCATGAAAAATTTGATTTGCACCATCTAGCAAAATAATGCGTGTATTTCTGAAAAAAGTTTCTTCTCTCGATCTCTCTAGTAGCTTATTAGGAAAGCACCTGGCCGGAAATCAGAGGTTCTGTGGTTCAATTCCCAGCGAAGCAAAATAAGATCTTTTTTCAGAAAAAAATTATTGAAAATAATTTTCCTTCCACAGCTCCATCTAGTCTGAAAAGACGTTAAATATTTTCTGTTATTCTCCAATGATAATACAGATTCCTTGAAAAGTGTTGTCTATCATTTCGATCCAATTTCGTTGTACAAATCGCGTTCCTCTTAGAACAATATGTAAAATAAATAATAAAACGGAAGTAGTAATAAAAATGCATTGCATCCTGAAAATTGCTTTCATCATTTGGTAGAGTCGTAAAAGTCACCGTTAAGGACTTCCCAGACAGATCGTCGTTTATGGATCAAGGAATAGGATTTTCCCAGCAAATGCAATATATTGCACCCTGCTGGAGTCAATTCTCTCCAATAAGCTTTGAAACGAGATTTTATTGCCCAGCTCCAATCACTGGATTCAAGACAGATTTATTTCTCTCGTACTTTAGTACTATATTTCTTCACAATAGGTGAATCAGTAGCCTACAGTTCAGTTGAAGATTAAACTGAAATCACAACAGGAAAAGGTCCAAAATTAAAATTTCAAGGAATTACCAAAAAAATTTTTCTGGGAAATTTTTCATATTTAAAATTTGGATAAAAATATGAAAAAAGCTACAAAAGCTTGTGTCCCTTGAAACCTATAAAATACGAACACCTTCCCCCCTCCTTTAAGTCAAAATTTTTTTTTTAGTTTTGATATCAATAAAAAAATGGAATTTTCAAGCTGAAAAGTCGAATGTTTCGTAGAAAAAGTTGATTTTCAAACCTGAAAAGATGAATATATAATGAAAAGAATTATTTTTTAAACAAATAGTTAGATTTCCAACCGAAAAATTAATTTTGAACCAAATAGTTTCATTAGGAGCCAAATAGTAAATTTTTCAACCTACCAAGATGAATATCCCGGCAAGGACTTTTCCACCCAAAATTACGAAATTTAATTTTAAAAGACGAATTTTCCATAACAGAAGAAAACAAATTTTTTACAAAGCAATTGAATTTTCGACCAGGAATTTTTGAGAAAAAAATGAATTTTTCACGAAGGAGTTCAACTTTTAAAATATTTGTGAAATATTCAACAAAAAATTATCATCAATGAAAAATATAAAGCTGATATTTCGACAAGAAATATTTTATGTTAAAATAAAAAACAGTTAAATTCAACCAAAAAATACGAATTTAAAGAAAAATAGTTGAAACCTCAACCAGGAATTAATTATTTTCAACCAAACAGTTCATCATTTTCCAAAAAATATAGTTTCCACCAAAAGAGAAGAATTTTCAACGGAAGAGATTATTCTTCAAAAGAGAGAGAAAGAATGTCAAACGAATTGTTCAATTTTCAGGACAAAGAGGCGAATTCTCTAAAAAACATTTAATTTTTCTACTGAAAAATATATATTTTTAACCACAAAGTTAATTTTCAACAAAATAGTTCAATTTTCTACCATACAAATAGAATTTTCAAATTAAACAGACGAAATTTAAACAAACCAATTGCATTTTTAAGCCAAGAAGCAGTTGAAGAACTAGTTGAATTTTCAACTAAAAGGATAAATTTCCAACCAAAAATAGAATAGTTGAATTTTTAGTGAAAAAGTAATTGAGAAAAAACTATTTTTCAACAAAATAGTTAAATCTTAAATCAGAACAATAATTTTTCAACAAATCAGCACGAGTTTCTAAATATAGTTAAATTTTCAATCAAAAAAGATTATTTTGAGAAAAATAATTAAATTTATTTCTACAAAAAGTTGAATTTTCAAACAGAAAATACGAATTTTCAGTTACTTTTTTAAATAAAAAAATTAATTTTCATTAAGAAACACACATTTTCCACAAAGTAATACAAACTTTGATCAAGTAGTTAAATTCCTAAGAATAAGATAATTTTTTTACCAAGAAAATTAATTTTCTGTCATTTTTCAACAAAATAGTTCAATTTTTAACCAAAGAGACAGATTTTCAACTGATAAAATGAATTTTTACCAAAGAAGATCAACTTTCAATCGAGCAGTTAAATTTTCAATCACGGATAATAATTTTCCATACAAAAAAAATGACAGCCAAACACATAGATTTTCATTCCAATCGTTTCACTTTTATCTAGAAGCGATAAATTTTCAGCCAAAAATTGAATATTCAAATTTTCGGTTAAGAAAAACTAATTTTCGATGAAAAAGAAATTTTCTGCAAAATAGTTAAATCTCAAATCAATGCCATAAATGTTTAACAAAGTAATTCAACTTTCCAACGAGTAGTTGAATTCACAACTAAAAAATATTGCTTAAAGAAAAAGTTGATTTAAATGAAAATAGTTGAATTTTTAAGTCAAACAGACGAAATTTCTACAAAACATTTACATTTTTTACTAAAAAAGATCAATTTTCAATCAATAATGGATTGTTTAAGTAAGCAGTTAAAAAAAATCAATTTAAGAAAAATTATTTTTCAACAAAATAGTTGAATTTTAAACCAAAGAGATAGATTTTCAACTGATAAAATGAATTATCAACAAAGCAGATCAACTTTCAATCAAGCAGTAAAATTTTCAATCACGAATAATAATTTTGCAGCAAAAAAAAAAAAGAAAAATTAATTTTCGATAAAAAAAAAAACAAATGTTTCTACAAAATAGTTAAATCTTAAATCAATTCAATAAAGGTTCAAAAAAGTAATTAAAGTTTCGACCAAGCAGTTGAATTCACAATCAAAAAAGATTACCCAAAAGAAAAATTAAATTTTCAACAACAAAAATCTGTTGAATTTTTAGGTCAAACAGACGAAATTTTTACAATTTCTAAAAAGTAGTTATATCGCAAATAAACACAATAATTTTTCAACGAAACATCTGAACTTTCAAACAACTAGTAAAATTTTTAATAAAAAAAAATTACTTGTGCAAAATTAAATTTTCAATAAAACAGTTGAATTTTTGATCCAAATAGGGAAAAGTTCTGTAAAACAATTGAGTATTCAACCCGAAAGTATGAAATTTCAGTTATATTTTCAGTTTAAATAATTAATTTTCAACAAAAGAAGAACGAAGTTTTGACAAAGTAGGTTAATTTTCAAACAAAAAAGATGAATTTTCAACCAAGAAAATTAATTTTCCACCGAAAAGGAGTGATTTTAACCTAAAAACGTTCAATTTTCAATTGAAAATGGAATAGTTAAATTTTCAGATGATAAAAATGAATTAAAGAAAAAATTCTAAAAAATATTTAAATCTCAAAACAATTAAATAAATTTTTAACAAGGAATTTCAATTTTCAAGTGAGTAGTGCAATTTTCAACCAAAAAAGATTAGTTATTGAAAAAAAAAGTTTAATTTTCAACATTAAATATGAATTTTCACTTACATTTCCAGAGGAAAAAAATCATGTTAAATGAAAAAAAAATGAATTTTTATCAAAGTGGTACAACTTTCAACCAAGTAGTGACGTTTCAAATCGAAGAGATAAATTTTAAACCTAAAAAATTAATTTTTACCGATAAAGAGGAAGCTTAGCCTTAAAACGATGAATTCTGAATCAGATGGTTAAGCAACAAAATATTTATTAAAATAGAAGTTAAAAAAATTAATATACAACAAAGAAAGCAAATTTTTAACAAAGTAGTCAAATTTTCAATCAAGAAGTTAAATTTCCACTCAAGAATAATAATTTTCTACCAAAAAAGACGAATTCACAACTAATTAAATACAGGTTCAAAAAAATGGTTGAATTTTTAATTAAAAACGATAGAGTTTCAACCAAGAATGGAATATTTAAATGTTCAGCTGAAAAAATTTATTTTTAACCAAAAAGGAACGATTTTTCAGCAAAATATTTAGATCTTCAAGTAATTAGTGGAATTTTCAATCAATTTTTTTTTTAAATCCAGTTCAGTTGTTATTCCCATGTCTGCAGTTGGATTTATTGCAAAATAAAACATGACTCTAATTAAAATAGAATTTTACAAATCAGTTCAAACCACAGAAAACTCTTTCACAAACTGATTAAAGCACTTTCCTTATTTGAATATTCATAGCTGTTAAGAATTTAATTTTTCATTCCGGCAACTTGGAAAAGTTGTAAGAAGTTAATTTCCTCATTTTCTAGCTGTTATTTACATTTAGGATAAACTCGAGAGACAAATATAGGAAAAGCCTGAGGGTGCTCGATTGCCCTCTAAAGAGTTATTTAAATTGCAACTTATGATTACGCATGTGAGGGTAAATCATGATAAATTGCTTGAAAAATTTAATTTTATGTCTACGTGTACTAGGGTGATTTGAGAAAATGATAGAATAAATAATAAAAAAAAATTTTGGATAACAAAAATTTTTTGTAAAAAAAAAAATTTAATGAAAAAAAAAATAAATGAAGATTGAGAAAATATAATAAAAAGGAATAAAAAATTATAAAATGACACGAAAACTAGCCTAAATTGTACCTTTTTAGTTCAAAAATTTTTCAAACACAAAAGTTCAAATTGGATATGATTTTGAGGTCCCCTATTTGCTTTTAGATTTTTTTTTACGTTTTGTTGTTTTTATTTTCTCAATGTCTTGAAAATTCAGATTTCCTTTTCCATTATAGTTTTTGCTGACTTTGTAAATTTATTTTATTTTTATAAATTGTTTTTTATTTCGAAAATTGTTTAATTTAAGCCCAAAAATAGAATGATTGAAGCAAACTAATAATTGTTTTAATTAGTGGAATATCAACAAAGTGAATAAACGTTGTTATTGGTTGTAATAAAGCCATTGACTCATTTTGAAAATTATTGGGATATTTTTATTTATTTGAACAATTTTTTTTGGTAAAAATCTAAAAGTTCAAATTCAACAAATTTTTTTTTATTCCAACATAGAAAAATTGAAAATTTCCTCCCAACCTGAAATTCAAAATTTTCATAGACATTGTTTTTTGATCCTAGGGTGTTACAACTAGATAAATCTATAGAAATAATTTCAGAAAGATTAAAAAATTAATTGACAGTGTCGAATATTCGTTTTTTTTGTTTGCTTAAAAATTATTTTCATTCTTTGTGGTAAAAAATTGAACTTTTTTGTCGAAAAATTGTATTTTTAAGTTGAAAGTTCAACTCTTCTCATAAAAACTGCTCTTTCTGGTTTGAATAGTAGTTCTTTCTTCTGGTAAAAATTAATGATTTTAACTGGAAATTTAACTATTCCATTTTTTGTTGAAAACATACCTTTTTAGTTAAAAATTCGTCTTTTTTGGTAGAAAAAATAATTTTATGGGTAGAAAATTCTTCTTTTTGGTTGAAACTTGAACTATTTTGTGGAAAATTTGTTTTTTTTCATTACATAATAATTTTTCAACTGAAAATATGACTATCGAGTTTCTAGTTGAAGATTCAACGAATTGGTAGTTAGTTAAGCTCCCAGGTCAATCATTGATTTTTTTGTTTTTGAAATTTAACTTTTTTGTACCAAAATCAGTTTCATTGACCAGTAGTCAGCGAAACTCACACCATTTTATTATATACAAAATCAGTTTCTTTTGCAGAAATTAATTTTTTTAACTGCGAATTTAGATATTCCACTTTCTAGTAGAAAATTGAACTTTTTTAGTCAAAAATCCAAATTTTTATGCGGTTGATAATTAATGAGTTTTTATTTGAAAATGTATTTTTCTTCTTCAGAAGTCAACTATTTAGTTGAAAATTTAACTAATTGATTGTAAGTTGAACTCCTTGGTTAAACCTTAATTTTTTTGTTTTGAAAATTTAATTATTTTGTTTCAAAATTCGTTTCTTTTGCAGAAATTAACTTTTTTTTACTGCTAATTTAAATATTCCCTTTTTTGGTAGAAAATTTATATTTTTTAGTCGGAAATCGAAATATTTGGTTGATAATTCGACTAATTGGTAGTAAGTTAAATTATTTGGTGAAATCTTGATTTTTCTTCACATTTGACTATTTCGTTTCAAACTCGTTTCTTTTGCAGGAATTAAATTTTTTAACTGCACATTTAAATCTTTCATTCTTTAGTTGAAAATTGATCTTTTTTAGTCGAAAATCCAAATATTTCATTGATAATTTATTTATTTGAAAATTCGTCGTTTCTAGTAGAAATTTAATTTTTTGATTTGAAAATTAATCTTCTTCGGTTAATCATTGAAGTGGAAATTACGCCTCTTTGTTTGAAAATTCAACTATTTTGTTGAACACTCGCTTTTTTGGCACAAAATAATTTTTTTTTATTACCAATTTAACTGTTTCTATTCCTCTCATACTAAAAAAGATTTTAATTTCAAACAAAAAACCGTTCCATTCAACCAAAATGATAGAATTTGCAACAAAACAGTTGAATCGTGAACTACACCAGATTAATTTCCAAGTGAATGTTTCAATTTTCAACTGAAAATATGAATTTCCAAAAAAAAGTTCATTCTCAACAAAAACTGTTGAATTGTCAAGCCAAAAAATGAAATTTACTTCTGAACAATCCAATTTTTAACTCGAAAATATGAATTTTCATAAAAATTTGAATGACGAATCTTAAACCAAAATAAAATAATTTTTTAACAAAGTAGTGAAAGTTTCAACCACGTGGTTGCATTACAAGAAAAAAAGAAGTTTGACTCTTTTGTTGAAAATCTATCGTTTAGGTTGAGGATTCATCAATTCAGTTGAAAATTCTTTTTTTGTTTGTTAGACAATTCAACTATTTTGTTGAAGTTTTTCTTTTTCCATAGAAAATTAATTTTCTTTCTACTGAAGATTTAACTATTCCAATTGAAGATTCATAATTTTCGTTAAAAATTCATCTCTTATGCTACAAATCTCATCTCTTCAGTTAAAAATCCAACTATTTTTAATTTAAGGTTAATTCTTTTTGGTTGAAAAATCAATTATCTGGTGAAAAATGTATATATATATATATAT
>CAKNXH010083600.1:0-11018 GCA_932178445.1 Andricus quercusramuli
GAATTCGTATAATAATTTCACAACATCACAAACATTGACAGAAGTTACATAACTGGAATAGATCAATTTTCAATCTAAATAAACATTAATTATACAAGTTATAACCAAAATGTAATTAGATAACCTTGAAGTAAATAATAAATTTATGTACCTAATTGAAACAAATTAAAATTCAATCTTTATGTGATTTATCATTATGAAAAAATTTAATCAGCTAATAATTAAATAATCATTTAAGGACACGAAAAGCATGAAATAATTATCTTTATTAAATCATTCAAATAATGTTTACCTTATATTTTTCTTAAAATTTGAATTATTAATATCCTTTTAAACTAATTTACAAAAATTAAAACGTATATACACATAACTTTGACATTTGAATTCAGATACTCATTTCCCAAGATCAAAATCATTTGAAAAATTACCTAAATTGAATACGGGTATTTCAAATATATATATATATATAAGCTTCTATTTTACAAATTATGGGCAATATTCAATTACATTACTTAAAAATAAATAGTACATTTATGTCACTTAGTAGAGAAAAATTAAAGATTAATCTTTATGTATTTACTATTGTGAAAAAAATTAATCAACTGATAATTAATTAATCAGTTTACAAAACAAGAAGCATTCAACTATAATTTCTATTATAAAATACAAATAATTTTCACTTTACCAAATTTTTTTTTAATTAGACCATTCAGTTCTGAAAATTCAATTTAATAATACCCTTTCAAACTCATTCCACAAAATTTAAGTTTTGTTGCAATCGATTGATAATTAATAAATCAGTTCACAACATAAAAAGCAATAAACAATTATTTTCATTGGAACATTCAAATAATTTTTACATTGTATATTTTTTTTTGTTTGTTTAAAATTGCATTTCTATAAATTTAATTAAAATTTTTTATTTACAGAGGTTCCTGCCATCGTGGATTATGATCGTTTATAAGAAAATTCATAATATACAGACCTGTAATGTGTACTAATTGATTATATATTTTTATGATTAATAAATTTATAAAAATTGATATTACAGATTCTTTATATTCATTGTGTATCACTAATATTTGATTAATGATTTTATTGATTGATTATTGAATTGTTGATTGATTAATCTTATTGATTGAATATTGATTTAACTGATTGATTATATATTTGATTGATCACATATATTGACATTTATATTGATCCTGAATACAAAAACACGTAACCTCTATTGGTCGATAATCGTAAAAAAATCAAAAAATGATTTTAAATGAAGAAGAAATAAATATATTATGCAATGAAGGAGAATATGGGCAATTAATAGATATGCATATTGAAAAGTTTGGCACATTACTTCATGAAAATTTTGGTTTACAAATGAAAAGTACTATGCTGAGGGATTTACCTGATTTCATAAAATGTATATCTAAAGATCAGAAATACATTCAAATTTTATTCACTGCAGAGGTACATTGCAATGATGATTTTGAAAAAGGACATTGGATTTGCATATATTATGATACAAAGTTTGTACGTATATATGATAGTATGAATGCCATGTTCATAAGGTCGGACGTAAAAAGGTATCTTGAACGTCTATTTCCTTTTAATCCAGAAGTAAAATTTGAAGTTGTCCAGAAACAACCAAATAATTACGATTGTGGTGTTTATGCTATTGCTTTTGCCACGTCTTTGGCTTTCGGAATTTTACCAAATACAGTAACATACAATCATTCGAAAATGAGGTCACATTTATTGAATATTTTTAGTAGTAGACGTATTTTACAATTTCCAACGATTAATGAAAGAAGAATGTGCAAATTTAATTATAATAGTAGCAAAGAAAAAGATTTTCTTGGTTATAATGAAGTAAATACAAAGTATGAAAAAAATTATGCAGATGTTCATGGCAAAATTAATAATGTTTGCAGCAATAGTAATTTTGAGGGGGAAAAAAATGAAACTTCAATATCTATGAGAAATGTATTAGTTGAGAAATTGAATGGATTAAGAAAAAATGATGATTGTAATTATTTATCTAGATCAGATAAAAAAAATTACAAACATGAAGATATTACATATACATGTATATCAGATAAAAAAATTGAAAATAATGCATTACATGTCGAAAAATTGAAACGTAGAAATAATAATTTGCAACAACATTATTGTGAAAAAAAGAAAAAGAATATTTTATATCAAATGGAAATTGATAATGAAGTATCTGAAGATAGTCATGAAAAAATTACTAATATTTGCAGAAATGGTAATTTTGAAAGTGCTAAAAGTAATAAAATTTCAATATCTATAAAAAATGTATTAGTTGAAAAATTGGATGGATTAGGAAAAACTGAAGATTATACTTATTTATCTAACTCAGATAACAAAAATTACAAAAATGAAGATCATACTTATTCGTGTAAATCAAATGAAAAAATGGTAAATGATGTGTTACATGCAGAAAAATTGAAACGTAAAAACAAAAATTATAAACAACCGTATCGTGACAAAAAAGAAAAAAAAATTGTCGATCAAATTGAGATTAATAATGAAGAATCTGAAGATTATCTTGAAACAATGAACTTAATTTGTATTCATTGTAAAGCAAAGCATTTTCATGATGAAAAGGTACATAATTTCAAAAATAATTTCAACGATTGTTGTAGTCATGGTGGTGTACAATTAAATTCATTTAAAGAATTTCCTTCTGAACTTCAATCATTGTTTGATGGATCAAATAAAAAATCGCGACATTTTAGAGATAATATAAGATTTTACAATCATTCTTTTTCTTTTGCTTCATTAAATGCAAATGTTGTAAATTTCAATGGTAGAAGGCATGGACCGTTTTGTTACAAAATTCAAGGACAAATTTATTATCAAATAAATAATGCTTTGTACCCAAAAGATGGTGATGACCCATGCTTTGGACAACTTTTTATATATGATGTTAACGATTCTATTCAATATCGATTAAAACAAAGTGAACGTTTAGATGAAGATTTATTAAGGATGATAGAAAATATAATGAGGTTAAAAAATGTGTATAGCAAATCATATAAAATGATGTCAGAAGTAATTGAAATAGAGAAAGAAATAGCGAGACAAAATAATAAAGAAATTCCAGAATTGAAATTATTATTTACTTTAAAGAAAGGATTAGATAAAAGACGTTATAATTTTCAAAAAGTTAATGAGGTAGCAGCGATATTCAATACAAATGCTGAAGGAGAAATACCTGAATCTTATGTCACTATTTTTAATAAAAATACTAAGGATTTAAAAATAGTAAGTAGCTTAGATCCTAATGTTGATCCTTGGATTTATCCTTTGTTTTATCCTTATGGAAATGAAGGTTACGATATTAATATGCTACATAAGGATAGTGAAAGTAGGAAAAGAAACCAAAGAGTATCACGATCAGCTTATGTAAAATATCATATTGCTATCAGGGATAAGGAATTTAATCAATTTCTACACGGTGTACGATTATTTCAACAGTGGGTGGTGGATAATTATGTTAAAGTTGAAAAGGATAGACTTAAATATTGTGAAAACCATCAAATACAATTAAGATCAGAATCATACAAGGGTTTGGTGGATCATATGCACAATAGAGCTGATGAAAATGATACTTATGTAGGAAAAATGATTGTATTGCCATAAACATTTGTTGGATCTCCACGTAATATGATGCAACAGTATAAAGATTCTATGGCAACTGTAAGCAAACATGGAAAAGCTGATTTATTTATAACTATGACATGTAATCCTCAATGGCGTGAAATACAAGAAAATTTATTATTAAATGAAACTGCATCAGATCGACCTGATATTGCTACAGGAGTATTTGGTCTAAAAGTAAATCGTTTAATAGAAAAAAATTGTATTCATAAATTATTTGGTGATGTAATATCTTATGTTTACGTTATAGATTTTCAAAAAAGAGGACTGCCACATATTCATTTGTTGGTTATATTGAAAAATAATTCAAAAATATTAAGTCAAGAAATTGTTGATCGATATATTTCAGCTGAAATTCCTGATCCATATAATAATCCTAAACTTCATAGAATTATAATGCAAAATAACATTCATGGCCCATGCGGTGATTGGTGCTTGGTAGATGGAAAATGTTCTAAGCATTATCCAAAAGAATTCATTGAAGAAACAAAAATGGAGGATAATTGTTATGTTAATTATCGTAGATCAGATAGAGGAAAAAATTATGAAAGACCAAATAATTATATTGTAGATAATCGTCATGTCGTACCATATTCGCCGCAATTATCGATATTATTCAATTGTCATTTAAATGTAGAAGTTGTTTCCAGTATTAAGTCAGTTAAATATTTATATAAATATATTTATAAAGGACATGATGCAGCTTCTATTATTATAACAAACAATAACGGTGAAAGTACTGTACATCACAATGAGATTCGTCACTACGAGGAAAATAGATATGTCGGTCCTGTTGAAGCAGTATGGAGAATCTTAAGTAAAGCATTAAGTAAAAAAAAGTCATAGTATAAATCGATTACCTATACATTTACCTAATGAACAAAATATTATTATTCAAGAAAGAAATATTAATAATGCAATATCATTAAATATTGAAAAAAATACAAAATTATTAGACTATTTTAAATTAAATTATCGTGATCATGATGCACGTAAATATTATTATACAGAAATTCCTGAACATTACACTTGGAATAGAAAAACGAATGAATGGCAAAAAAGAAAGCGTGCCGAAAATATTATAGGAAGAATGTATTCAGTGAATCCATGTGACTTAGAATTATTTCATTTACGTTTACTATTACTGACAGTAAAGGGAAAAACGTCATATGAAGATTTGATGTGCGTTAATGGAATAAATAATGATACATTTACATCAGCTTGTCTGGCATTAGGGCTAATAGCGGATGACGATGAGTGGAAAAGAGCTATGAAAGAAGCTACTTTGTGGATGATGCCGCAAAGTCTCCGTAGATTGTTCGTTAGAATATTAATACATTGCCGACCAATACATCCAAGTGAACTTTGGGAGAAATTTAAGGAACAAATGTCTGAAGATTATAGTAGGAAGTTTACAATTCAGAAAGCCCAGAATGAAGCATATAAAAAAATTAAAAAAATGTTATCTGATGAAGGTTTTAATTTAAGTGATTTTTCAGGTTTAATTGATATACAAAATGACAATGATGAAGTACAAACTACAGATGAAATTAATATTGAAGAGGAATCACGTTTTGCAGAAGAAAATTATAATAAATTGAATTTTGAACAAAAAAATGTAGTTGATAATGCATTAAAAGCTATAGAAATCTGTAGTAAAGAATATTGCAAATGTATTTATGTTGATGGTCCGGGAGGATCAGGTAAAACTTTCATATACAAAACGCTTTGGCATTTATTAAGAAGTAAAGGAAAAAATGTTTGTAACATGGCTTTCACAGGGATAGCGGCAACTTTACTTCCAGAAGGTAAAACTGTGCATAAAGTGTTGGGATTACCAGTACCGTTATATAGTGATTCATCATCATGTCTAAAAGTTCAATCTAAAGAAGGGTTATATCTAAAAAATATAGATGTTTTTATTTGGGATGAAGCACCGATGGCTCCTAAATACGCACTAGAAATAATGAATAGAACTTTGAGAGATATTATGAAATGTAATATATTATTCGGTGGAAAAACTGTAATTTTAGGTGGAGATTTCAGGCAAGTTCTACCAATTAAAGAACGAGGTACTAGATCTGAAATAGTAAATTTATCTATAAAGAGGAGCAAATTGTGGAAATTTTTCCAAGTATACAGGTTAACACAAAATATGAGAGCTTTACCAGAAGAAAATGAATTTGTCAATTTTTTATTAAAAATTGGTAATGGTGAAATAAATGATCAGCATGACAATGTTGAACTTCCTAAAAGAATTATAGCTTTTTCAAATGTAGATATTGTTGAAGATACGTATGGTGATCTCATTAGGATGAAAAAATTTGAAGAAGTTTCAAAGGTTGCAATTTTATCAGCTAGAAATGTTGATGTGGAAGAAATTAATAAAAGAGTTGTTGAATTATTGGACATTGATAGAGAGAAAATATATACAAGCATTGACAGTACAGTAAATATTGATACCGGTGATTTAAACGAAGTTATTTTACCAGAATATTTAAATACTTTATCACCACCAGGATTACCACCTCATGAATTACGTTTAAGAATTAATTCTGTAATAATGCTTATACGAAATCTAAGTATTATTGAAGGATTATGTAATGGAACACGATTGTTAATAAAAGATTTATCTAATAATTTAATTAAATGTGGAATATTGAGCGGAGATAAAGAAGGGTGTATTGTGTTTTTGAATCGCGTTACTTTATACTGTGAAAATGTTTATCCTTTTACTTTTAAAAGAAGACAATTTCCAGTTAAGTTAGCATTCGCAATGAAAATAAACAAATCTCAAGGACAGACATTCAATAAAATTGCAATAGATTTAAGGAAAGATGTTTTCAATCACGGTCAATTATATGTTGCTTTATCAAGAGTGCGTTCATTTGATTCGATAAAAGTTTATTTAGGAAATCAAAGACATAGCTACAATATTAAAAATTTTGTTTATAATGAAATCTTAGAATGATGAATAATATGGAAATCATTTTTTAACATTTGCTACAAATTCTTCAATATAAATTTTAAATCTTATATTTTATAAAAGTCATTTAGTAAAATTAAGCATTATTATTTGTAGATAGTAACTTATATCTTTATATATATATATATATATATATATTATAAGATATTACAATTTTATTTCATCGTTTGTCATGGGAAACACGACATGAAATATTACACTCACCAATCAATCGAAACAATTGTAGAAACTAGGACATTTTAACATTTTTAATAATAATAATTCAAAAATTAAATATATTTCATTGTTTTCCTTCTAATTTTGAAGAAGATATTTCATAATTTCCTTCATCGATGCAAATAAAGTAATTTTTCAAGTAACAGTTTTTTAGTTGATTAAATATTATAAAATTTAAATTAATATAAAATCAATTTGATATTATAATATGCTGAAAATAAATGAATTTTATTATTGAATGATAATTTCAATATATTTTTGGATAAAATATTGAAAATGTCGAAAACTTTTACCATTATTGAGATCGTCACGATTATTAAGATATTTACATTAGCATAAGACTTTTTTTTTAATTACAAAAAATTTGTAAAAAATAAATACAGTAAATTAAAATGACATTAAATAAACATGTAGGCAAACATGGATTAAGGAGCAATCATATTATTTTAAACAAATAATTATCTTTAAAATTGTAAAATAGAAAATTATAATCGTTTTAAATAATATGTAATTCATGAATAAATAATAATGATAACAATTATTAGTTAATTTGTGAATAACTATAATTATTTTTAGATTTTAATTGTATTACTTACATGATATACTAATTATGGATAGGGACGAACGAAAAATTACGAATAATAAAATTCACGATATTGTAAAATACCGAATCCGAAAATTCAAGATTTAAAAAATTAAAGAATTGGGAATTTTCTGAATAATAAAATTGTAGAAAAATAAACGTCCATAATTGGAAAATTACAAATTAGTAAAAATCGCAGATTATGAAATTCAAAAATTGAAAAATTCACCAATAATAAAATTGTACAACAATGAATAAATTCAATAATTATAAAATTACAGAAATGGAAATTTTAAGAATAATAAAATTAAAAACAGTTTGTTATATCAATGAATTGAAACATTGCAGAAGAATATAATTCCAGAAAGATAATTGTCAAAGTATAAAATATCATAATTACAAAATTCAAAAATATAAACTATGAAATAATTTAATAAATATATTATATTGAATAAAAATACAAGCAAATTTCAATATATTAAAAAAAATTAATTATTTCATTATTAATCAATATAATATTTTTATCACTTAAATTATACAATTTTACAATTCGGTACTTTTTAAATTTCGGATATTATTGAATTAGTTACTTTTATGACGGGAATTTTCTTATTTGTGAATTTTAAAAATCGATAATATTGTAAAATTTCTGAAATTGTATTATTCGGAAATTTTTAAATTAGTGGTTTTATTATTCGGCAATCTTATTAGTCAGGCATTTTCCAATTCTGTAAAAAATTTTGCAATGATTTTTCAGTCGTCAATTAATCATTTTAATAAACAAAATATTTTAATATTTAAAATTCTACAATTTCACAATTCAGATATTTTATAATTCCGCAATTTTCTGAAGGAAAATTTATTATTAAAGATTTTTACAATCTGGTAATATTATAAACTATTGGGAATTTAAAAATACTTCAAATTTATAATAAGAAATTCAAATTTTAATTTCAATTTAGCGATAAAAAAAGAGACATCTTTTTAAAATTATTAGTCGTATGCATATGCTTTTGAAATTTCAACGAAACATGGCAGCAGTGAAACAAATTGCAGAGAGGAAATTTACAAAATTTTAAGGAAATTAAAAAAATTTTAATGGAATTAAAAAAATGTTCATGAAATTAAAAAAATTTTAAACGAGATAAATTTTTAAAGTAAACATTTCTTAACATTATTATTTTCAAATATTTTAATTGAAATAACAATAATTAATTTATTTAACTGATACAGAGAACAAATATTTTTATAAAATATCATTAAAATTCAATATTAAAATGCCTTAAAAATTAATAATTATTATTCATGTTCATTTATAATATTTCTAAAATTAAAAAAATAATTATTGTAACGAAAGAAAAAATGAAACTATAAAAAGGGAGATTAAAAATACAGACAGGAGACAGATGACAATGAAAGTTAAAACAAAATGTAAATCTATAATATATAAAAATTAATATAAATAATTATAATTTGATATATTAATTAAAATTATTTAAAAAATATTTCAATTATACGAAAAATTATAATTTCTTAAAAAATTATTAAAATAACAAATTACGCATAGCAGAAGTGAGAAAATATGATTTTAAAAGTATGTTTTGTTCATTTTGCTGTTTATAAATATAAGATATAATATACAATTTTTGATATAAAATATAATTAAAAATTGTATTTACATGAAAATACAGAATGAGCAATTCAATGTCAAATGGTATTAACATTGTCATGAATTTTTAGTTATTTGATGTAAATTTATAGACTATATCTGTTCAGTAATTAACAAACAAATTTGAAATAATTTTTTTTTATAAAATAAATCTAAAAATATTTGAAATAAAAAATTATTATAAAATGTTTGTAATTTTCGTAACATTCATGAATTTAACTGTATTGATATTTTTTAAATTATTGACAATGGAAAATAGTTTTGAAGATATATTTTTTTTTTTGTAAACATTATCAAACAATATTTTATATTATACTATAAAAATATTGTGGTAGCTCACACATATAATGATTCAAAATATTATAACAATATTATAATAATGATTTTCAATATTTTTAACATTTATTATATAAATATAAGATAGTGTTAATTTATTATAATTTATACATTTAAATATCAATCATTCATTTTTCTGAGATAAATTAAAAAATAATTAAATATTTCAATAAAATTACATTAAAAAATTATTAGTAACATATTATTAAGATATTAACAAAAAAATATTATTTTAATTATATATGTGAATAGATTATAATTATATAATACAATATTTTAAAAAGATGATTTAAAAATTTAATTTAGTTCAAAAATATAGGCATATTTTGAATAAGTTTTTTTTTTAGACATGATAATTTATAAGCAGAATTGTAATTTAAATACACAATGATGAAAAAATATAATTGTATTTAGGAATTTTCTATATGAAAATGTAAATTTAGATAAATGGAATATAAAATATATTGAAATAATTTTAAACATGAAAAATAATATTTTTCATTTTGGATTTGTAGTAGAAAACGTATTTAAAAAAATTAAGAATGTAAATATTAAATGATAAATTTATGTATATTATCGAAAATGCATACCCTGTAATATTTTATAATATTTTATGTTATAAAAAAATTAGTGAATAAACTTGAAATATATTTTTGTACATACTTCTTACTTTATTTATTTAAAATATTTATAATAACAGTATTATATAAATGACTTTATATAATTATAATTATTTTAAAGAATCAAATATCACTACTAAAATTGAAAAGATTTTAATATATTTATTTCGTAAATTATTATTCTTTGAATACAGTATGAGATTTTTGTTTTATATTCTAAAAATTAAAATAAAATTTTAATTAAAAATTAAAATATCATACAACACAAATAATTATTTTAAAAAATATAATAAACAAGCGAAATATCACAAACAATAAAAACACGACACTGTGAAATTCTTGAATTTAAACTTAACAGAATAATTAAATTTACGAAAAATAAAAATCACAAATTAAAAAAATTTTAGAATAAGAAATTAACAGAATTGGAAAATTACATAATAGTAAAATTAATAAATAATAAAATTACCATATTAAAAAAATTAAAAAATTATAAAATTGCCATTTTGGAAAATTCATGAATAATTAAATTACCGAACAATAAAAATAACGTGTTGGAAAAATAAAGAATTATAAAAATCACGAATAATAAAAATTTAGACTTGAAAAATTCATTAATTCTAGAATAATATAATTCACGAAAAATAAAATTAACGAATTGAAAAATTATAAAATTATAAAATTCACGAAGAATAAAATTTAGGAATTGAAAAATTAAATATTAACTCAATTAACGAAAAATACAATTACATAATTATAAAATTAACGAATTGAAAAATTCAAGAATGATTAAGATAACAAAGATTTTATAACATTAAAGAAGAGGATAATATACGAATAATAAAATTCAAGACAGTTTATAAATTTAATGAATGAAAGTAATATCGAATAATAAATTTAAACAGATAAAATTAATGAATTATA
>CAKNXH010083601.1:0-11085 GCA_932178445.1 Andricus quercusramuli
GAATTCGTATAATAATTTCACAACATCACAAACATTGACAGAAGTTACATAACTGGAATAGATCAATTTTCAATCTAAATAAACATTAATTATACAAATTATAACCAAAATGTAATTAGATAACCTTGAAGTAAATAATAAATTTATGTACCTAATTGAAACAAATTAAAATTCAATCTTTATGTGATTTATCATTATGAAAAAATTTAATCAGCTAATAATTAAATAATCATTTAAGGACACGAAAAGCATGAAATAATTATCTTTATTAAATCATTCAAATAATGTTTACCTTATATTTTTCTTAAAATTTGAATTATTAATATCCTTTTAAACTAATTTACAAAAATTAAAACGTATATACACATAACTTTGACATTTTAATTCAGATACTCATTTCCCAAGATCAAAATCATTTGAAAAATTACCTAAATTGAATACGGGTATTTCAAATATATATATATAAGCTTCTATTTTACAAATTATGGGCAATATTCAATTACATTACTTAAAAATAAATAGTACATTTATGTCACTTAGTAGAGAAAAATTAAAGATTAATCTTTATGTATTTACTATTGTGAAAAAAATTAATCAACTGATAATTAATTAATCAGTTTACAAAACAAGAAGCATTCAACTATAATTTCTATTATAAAATACAAATAATTTTCACTTTACCTAATTTTTTTTTAATTAGACCATTCAGTTCTGAAAATTCAATTTATTAATACCCTTTCAAACTCATTCCACAAAATTTAAGTTTTGTTGCAATCGATTGATAATTAATAAATCAGTTCACAACATAAAAAGCAATAAACAATTATTTTCATTGGAACATTCAAATAATTTTTACATTGTATATTTTTTTTTGTTTGTTTAAAATTGCATTTCTATACATTTAATTAAAATTTTTTATTTACAGAGGTTCCTGCCATCGTGGATTATGATCATTTATAAGAAAATTCATAATATACAGACCTGTAATGTGTACTAATTGATTATATATTTTTATGATTAATAAATTTATAAAAATTGATATTACAGATTCTTTATATTCATTGTGTATCACTAATATTTGATTAATGATTTTATTGATTGATTATTGAATTGTTGATTGATTAATCTTATTGATTGAATATTGATTTAACTGATTGATTATATATTTGATTGATCACATATATTGACATTTATATTGATCCTGAATACAAAAACACGTAACCTCTATTGGTCGATAATCGTAAAAAAATCAAAAATGATTTTAAATGAAGAAGAAATAAATATATTATGCAATGAAGGAGAATATGGGCAATTAATAGATATGCATATTGAAAAGTTTGGCACATTACTTCATGAAAATTTTGGTTTACAAATGCAAAGTACTATGCTGAGGGATTTACCTGATTTCATAAAATGTATATCTAAAGATCAGAAATACATTCAAATTTTATTCACTGCAGAGGTAAATTGCAATGATGATTTTGAAAAAGGACATTGGATTTGCATATATTATGATACAAAGTTTGTACGTATATATGATAGTATGAATGCCATGTTCATAAGGTCGGACGTAAAAAGGTATCTTGAACGTCTATTTCCTTTTAATCCAGAAGTAAAATTTGAAGTTGTCCAGCAACAACCAAATAATTACGATTGTGGTGTTTATGCTATTGCTTTTGCCACGTCTTTGGCTTTCGGAATTTTACCAAATACAGTAACATACAATCATTCGAAAATGAGGTCACATTTATTGAATATTTTTAGTAGTAGACGTATTTTACAATTTCCAACGATTAATGAAAGAAGAATGTGGAAATTTAATTATAATAGTAGCAAAGAAAAAGATTTTCTTGGTTATAATGAAGTAAATACAAAGTATGAAAAAAATTATGCAGATGTTCATGGCAAAATTAATAATGTTTGCAGCAATAGTAATTTTGAGGGGGAAAAAAATGAAACTTCAATATCTATGAGAAATGTATTAGTTGAGAAATTGAATGGATTAAGAAAAAATGATGATTGTAATTATTTATCTAGATCAGATAAAAAAAATTACAAACATGAAGATATTACATATACATGTATATCAGATAAAAAAATTGAAAATAATGCATTACATGTCGAAAAATTGAAACGTAGAAATAATAATTTGCAACAACATTATTGTGAAAAAAAGAAAAAGAATATTTTATATCAAATGGAAATTGATAATGAAGTATCTGAAGATAGTCATGAAAAAATTACTAATATTTGCAGAAATGGTAATTTTGAAAGTGCTAAAAGTAATAAAATTTCAATATCTATAAAAAATGTATTAGTTGAAAAATTGGATGGATTAGGAAAAACTGAAGATTATACTTATTTATCTAACTCAGATAAAAAAAATTACAAAAATGAAGATCATACTTATTCGTGTAAATCAAATGAAAAAATGGTAAATGATGTGTTACATGCAGAAAAATTGAAACGTAAAAACAAAAATTATAAACAACCGTATCGTGACAAAAAAGAAAAAAAAATTGTCGATCAAATTGAGATTAATAATGAAGAATCTGAAGATTATCTTGAAACAATGAACTTAATTTGTATTCATTGTAAAGCAAAGCATTTTCATGATGAAAAGGTACATAATTTCAAAAATAATTTCAACGATTGTTGTAGTCATGGTGGTGTACAATTAAATTCATTTAAAGAATTTCCTTCTGAACTTCAATCATTGTTTGATGGATCAAATAAAAAATCGCGACATTTTAGAGATAATATAAGATTTTACAATCATTCTTTTTCTTTTGCTTCATTAAATGCAAATGTTGTAAATTTCAATGGTAGAAGGCATGGACCGTTTTGTTACAAAATTCAAGGACAAATTTATTATCAAATAAATAATGCTTTGTACCCAAAAGATGGTGATGACCCATGCTTTGGACAACTTTTTATATATGATGTTAACGATTCTATTCAATATCGATTAAAACAAAGTGAACGTTTAGATGAAGATTTATTAAGGATGATAGAAAATATAATGAGGTTAAAAAATGTGTATAGCAAATCATATAAAATGATGTCAGAAGTAATTGAAATAGAGAAAGAAATAGCGAGACAAAATAATAAAGAAATTCCAGAATTGAAATTATTATTTACTTTAAAGAAAGGATTAGATAAAAGACGTTATAATTTTCAAAAAGTTAATGAGGTAGCAGCGATATTCAATACAAATGCTGAAGGAGAAATACCTGAATCTTATGTCACTATTTTTAATAAAAATACTAAGGATTTAAAAATAGTAAGTAGCTTAGATCCTAATGTTGATCCTTGGATTTATCCTTATGGAAATGAAGGTTACGATATTAATATGCTACATAAGGATAGTGAAAGTAGGAAAAGAAACCAAAGAGTATCACGATCAGCTTATGTAAAATATCATATTGCTATCAGGGATAAGGAATTTAATCAATTTCTACACGGTGTACGATTATTTCAACAGTGGGTGGTGGATAATTATGTTAAAGTTGAAAAGGATAGACTTAAATATTGTGAAAACCATCAAATACAATTAAGATCAGAATCATACAAGGGTTTGGTGGATCATATGCACAATAGAGCTGATGAAAATGATACTTATGTAGGAAAAATGATTGTATTGCCATAAACATTTGTTGGATCTCCACGTAATATGATGCAACAGTATAAAGATTCTATGGCAACTGTAAGCAAACATGGAAAAGCTGATTTATTTATAACTATGACATGTAATCCTCAATGGCGTGAAATACAAGAAAATTTATTATTAAATGAAACTGCATCAGATCGACCTGATATTGCTACAGGAGTATTTGGTCTAAAAGTAAATCGTTTAATAGAAAAAAATTGTATTCATAAATTATTTGGTGATGTAATATCTTATGTTTACGTTATAGATTTTCAAAAAAGAGGACTGCCACATATTCATTTGTTGGTTATATTGAAAAATAATTCAAAAATATTAAGTCAAGAAATTGTTGATCGATATATTTCAGCTGAAATTCCTGATCCATATAATAATCCTAAACTTCATAGAATTATAATGCAAAATAACATTCATGGCCCATGCGGTGATTGGTGCTTGGTAGATGGAAAATGTTCTAAGCATTATCCAAAAGAATTCATTGAAGAAACAAAAATGGAGGATAATTGTTATGTTAATTATCGTAGATCAGATAGAGGAAAAAATTATGAAAGACCAAATAATTATATTGTAGATAATCGTCATGTCGTACCATATTCGCCGCAATTATCGATATTATTCAATTGTCATTTAAATGTAGAAGTTGTTTCCAGTATTAAGTCAGTTAAATATTTATATAAATATATTTATAAAGGACATGATGCAGCTTCTATTATTATAACAAACAATAACGGTGAAAGTACTGTACATCACAATGAGATTCGTCACTACGAGGAAAATAGATATGTCGGTCCTGTTGAAGCAGTATGGAGAATCTTAAGTAAAGCATTAAGTAAAAAAAGTCATAGTATAAATCGATTACCTATACATTTACCTAATGAACAAAATATTATTATTCAAGAAAGAAATATTAATAATGCAATATCATTAAATATTGAAAAAAATACAAAATTATTAGACTATTTTAAATTAAATTATCGTGATCATGATGCACGTAAATATTATTATACAGAAATTCCTGAACATTACACTTGGAATAGAAAAACGAATGAATGGCAAAAAAGAAAGCGTGCCGAAAATATTATAGGAAGAATGTATTCAGTGAATCCATGTGACTTAGAATTATTTCATTTACGTTTACTATTACTGACAGTAAAGGGAAAAACGTCATATGAAGATTTGATGTGCGTTAATGGAATAAATAATGATACATTTACATCAGCTTGTCTGGCATTAGGGCTAATAGCAGATGACGATGAGTGGAAAAGAGCTATGAAAGAAGCTACTTTGTGGATGATGCCGCAAAGTCTCCGTAGATTGTTCGTTAGAATATTAATACATTGCCGACCAATACATCCAAGTGAACTTTGGGAGAAATTTAAGGAACAAATGTCTGAAGATTATAGTAGGAAGTTTACAATTCAGAAAGCCCAGAATGAAGCATATAAAAAAATTAAAAAAATGTTATCTGATGAAGGTTTTAATTTAAGTGATTTTTCAGGTTTAATTGATATACAAAATGACAATGATGAAGTACAAACTACAGATGAAATTAATATTGAAGAGGAATCACGTTTTGCAGAAGAAAATTATAATAAATTGAATTTTGAACAAAAAAATGTAGTTGATAATGCATTAAAAGCTATAGAAATCTGTAGTAAAGAATATTGCAAATGTATTTATGTTGATGGTCCGGGAGGATCAGGTAAAACTTTCATATACAAAACGCTTTGGCATTTATTAAGAAGTAAAGGAAAAAATGTTTGTAACATGGCTTTCACAGGGATAGCGGCAACTTTACTTCCAGAAGGTAAAACTGTGCATAAAGTGTTGGGATTACCAGTACCGTTATATAGTGATTCATCATCATGTATAAAAGTTCAATCTAAAGAAGGGTTATATCTAAAAAATATAGATGTTTTTATTTGGGATGAAGCGCCGATGGCTCCTAAATACGCACTAGAAATAATGAATAGAACTTTGAGAGATATTATGAAATGTAATATATTATTCGGTGGAAAAACTGTAATTTTAGGTGGAGATTTCAGGCAAGTTCTACCAATTAAAGAACGAGGTACTAGATCTGAAATAGTAAATTTATCTATAAAGAGGAGCAAATTGTGGCAATTTTTCCAAGTATACAGGTTAACACAAAATATGAGAGCTTTACCAGAAGAAAATGAATTTGTCAATTTTTTATTAAAAATTGGTAATGGTGAAATAAATGATCAGCATGACAATGTTGAACTTCCTAAAAGAATTATAGCTTTTTCAAATGTAGATATTGTTGAAGATACGTATGGTGATCTCATTAGGATGAAAAAATTTGAAGAAGTTTCAAAGGTTGCAATTTTATCAGCTAGAAATGTTGATGTGGAAGAAATTAATAAAAGAGTTGTTGAATTATTGGACATTGATAGAGAGAAAATATATACAAGCATTGACAGTACAGTAAATATTGATACCGGTGATTTAAACGAAGTTATTTTACCAGAATATTTAAATACTTTATCACCACCAGGATTACCACCTCATGAATTACGTTTAAGAATTAATTCTGTAATAATGCTTATACGAAATCTAAGTATTAATGAAGGATTATGTAATGGAACACGATTGTTAATAAAAGATTTATCTAATAATTTAATTAAATGTGAAATATTGAGCGGAGATAAAGAAGGGTGTATTGTGTTTTTGAATCGCGTTACTTTATACTGTGAAAATGTTTATCCTTTTACTTTTAAAAGAAGACAATTTCCAGTTAAGTTAGCATTCGCAATGACAATAAACAAATCTCAAGGACAGACATTCAATAAAATTGCAATAGATTTAAGGAAAGATGTTTTCAATCACGGTCAATTATATGTTGCTTTATCAAGAGTGCGTTCATTTGATTCGATAAAAGTTTATTTAGGAAATCAAAGACATAGCTACAATATTAAAAATTTTGTTTATAATGAAATCTTAGAATGATGAATAATATGGAAATCATTTTTTAACATTTGCTACAAATTCTTCAATATAAATTTTAAATCTTATATTTTATAAAAGTCATTTAGTAAAATTAAGCATTATTATTTGTAGATAGTAACTTATATCTTTATATATATATATATATATATATATTATAAGATATTACAATTTTATTTCATCGTTTGTCATGGGAAACACGACATGAAATATTACACTCACCAATCAATCGAAACAATTGTAGAAACTAGGACATTTTAACATTTTTAATAATAATAATTCAAAAATTAAATATATTTCATTGTTTTCCTTCTAATTTTGAAGAAGATATTTCATAATTTCCTTCATCGATGCAAATAAAGTAATTTTTCAAGTAACAGTTTTTTAGTTGATTCAATATTATAAAATTTAAATTAATATAAAATCAATTTGATATTATAATATGCTGAAAATAAATGAATTTTATTATTGAATGATAATTTCAATATATTTTTGGATAAAATATTGAAAATGTCGAAAACTTTTACCATTATTGAAATCGTCACGATTATTAAGATATTTACATTAGCATAAGACTTTTTTTTTAATTACAAAAAATTTGTAAAAAATAAATACAGTAAATTAAAATGACATTAAATAAACATGTAGGCAAACATGGATTAAGGAGCAATCATATTATCTTAAACAAATAATTATCTTTAAAATTGTAAAATAGAAAATTATAATCGTTTTAAATAATATGTAATTCATGAATAAATAATAATGATAACAATTATTAGTTAATTTGTGAATAACTATAATTATTTTTAGATTTTAATTGTATTACTTACATGATATACTAATTATGGATAGGGACGAACGAAAAATTACGAATAATAAAATTCACGATATTGTAAAATACCGAATCCGAAAATTCAAGATTTAAAAAATTAAAGAATTGGGAATTTTCTGAATAATAAAATTGTAGAAAAATAAACGTCCATAATTGGAAAATTACAAATTAGTAAAAATCGCAGATTATGAAATTCAAAAATTGAAAAATTCACCAATAATAAAATTGTACAACAATGAATAAATTCAATAATTATAAAATTACAGAAATGGAAATTTTAAGAATAATAAAATTAAAAACAGTTTGTTATATCAATGAATTGAAACATTGCAGAAGAATATAATTCCAGAAAGATAATTGTCAAAGTATAAAATATCATAATTACAAAATTCAAAAATATAAACTATGAAATAATTTAATAAATATATTATATTGAATAAAAATACAAGCAAATTTCAATATATTAAAAAAAATTAATTATTTCATTATTAATCAATATAATATTTTTATCACTTAAATTATACAATTTTACAATTCGGTACTTTTTAAATTTCGGATATTATTGAATTAGTTACTTTTATGACGGGAATTTTCTTATTTGTGAATTTTAAAAATCGATAATATTGTAAAATTTCTGAAATTGTATTATTCGGAAATTTTTAAATTAGTGGTTTTATTATTCGGCAATCTTATTAGTCAGGAATTTTCCAATTCTGTAAAAAATTTTGCAATGATTTTTCAGTCGTCAATTAATCATTTTAATAAACAAAATATTTTAATATTTAAAATTCTACAATTTCACAATTCAGATATTTTATAATTCCGCAATTTTCTGGAGGAAAATTTATTATTAAAGATTTTTACAATCTGGTAATATTATAAACTATTGGGAATTTAAAAATACTTCAATTTTATAATAAGAAATTCAAATTTTAATTTCAATTTAGCGATAAAAAAAGAGACATCTTTTTAAAATTATTAGTCGTATGCATATACTTTTGAAATTTCAACGAAACATGGCAGCAGTGAAACAAATTGCAGAGAGGAAATTTACAAAATTTTAAGGAAATTAAAAAAATTGTAATGGAATTAAAAAAATGTTCATGAAATTAAAAAAATTTTAAACGAGATAAATTTTTAAAGTAAACATTTCTTAACATTATTATTTTCAAATATTTTAATTGAAATAACAATAATTAATTTATTTAACTGATACAGAGAACAAATATTTTTATAAAATATCATTAAAATTCAATATTAAAATGCCTTAAAAATTAATAATTATTATTCATGTTCATTTATAATATTTCTAAAATTAAAAAAATAATTATTGTAACGAAAGAAAAAATGAAACTATAAAAAGGGAGATTAAAAATACAGACAGGAGACAGATGACAATGAAAGTTAAAACAAAATGTAAATCTATAATATATAAAAATTAATATAAATAATTATAATTTGATATATTAATTAAAATTATTTAAAAAATATTTCAATTATACGAAAAATTATAATTTCTTAAAAAATTATTAAAATAACAAATTACGCATAGCAGAAGTGAGAAAATATGATTTTAAAAGTATGTTTTGTTCATTTTGCTGTTTATAAATATAAGATATAATATACAATTTTTGATATAAAATATAATTAAAAATTGTATTTACATGAAAATACAGAATGAGCAATTCAATGTCAAATGGTATTAACATTGTCATGAATTTTTAGTTATTTGATGTAAATTTATAGACTATATCTGTTCAGTAATTAACAAACAAATTTGAAATAATTTTTTTTTATAAAATAAATCTAAAAATATTTGAAATAAAAAATTATTATAAAATGTTTGTAATTTTCGTAACATTCATGAATTTAACTGTATTGATATTTTTTAAATTATTGACAATGGAAAATAGTTTTGAAGATATATTTTTTTTTTGTAAACATTATCAAACAATATTTTATATTATACTATAAAAATATTGTGGTAGCTCACACATATAATGATTCAAAATATTATAACAATATTATAATAATGATTTTCAATATTTTTAACATTTATTATATAAATATAAGATAGTGTTAATTTATTATAATTTATACATTTAAATATCAATCATTCATTTTTCTGAGATAAATTAAAAAATAATTAAATATTTCAATAAAATTACATTAAAAAATTATTAGTAACATATTATTAAGATATTAACAAAAAAATATTATTTTAATTATATATGTGAATAGATTATAATTATATAATACAATATTTTAAAAAGATGATTTAAAAATTTAATTTAGTTCAAAAATATAGGCATATTTTGAATAAGTTTTTTTTTTAGACATGATAATTTATAAGCAGAATTGTAATTTAAATACACAATGATGAAAAAATATAATTGTCTTTAGGAATTTTCTATATGAAAATGTAAATTTAGATAAATGGAATATAAAATATATTGAAATAATTTTAAAAATGAAAAATAATATTTTTCATTTTGGATTTGTAGTAGAAAACGTATTTAAAAAAATTAAGAATGTAAATATTAAATGATAAATTTATGTATATTATCGAAAATGCATACCCTGTAATATTTTATAATATTTTATGTTATAAAAAAATTAGTGAATAAACTTGAAATATATTTTTGTACATACTTCTTACTTTATTTATTTAAAATATTTATAATAACAGTATTATATAAATGACTTTATATAATTATAATTATTTTAAAGAATCAAATATCACTACTAAAATTGAAAAGATTTTAATATATTTATTTCGTAAATTATTATTCTTTGAATACAGTATGAGATTTTTGTTTTATATTCTAAAAATTAAAATAAAATTTTAATTAAAAATTAAAATATCATACAACACAAATAATTATTTTAAAAAATATAATAAACAAGCGAAATATCACAAACAATAAAAACACGACACTGTGAAATTCTTGAATTTAAACTTAACAGAATAATTAAATTTACGAAAAATAAAAATCACAAATTAAAAAAATTTTAGAATAAGAAATTAACAGAATTGGAAAATTACATAATAGTAAAATTAATAAATAATAAAATTACCATATTAAAAAAATTAAAAAATTATAAAATTGCCATTTTGGAAAATTCATGAATAATTAAATTACCGAACAATAAAAATAACGTGTTGGAAAAATAAAGAATTATAAAAATCACGAATAATAAAAATTTAGACTTGAAAAATTCATTAATAGAAAATTAGCGAATAGTAAATTTAAAAACTTGAAAATTACAGAATAATAAAGTTATTACAAAATTAAAATCACGAATTGGAAAATTCTAGAATAATATAATTCACGAAAAATAAAATTAACGAATTGAAAAATTATAAAATTATAAAATTCACGAAGAATAAAATTTAGGAATTGAAAAATTAAATATTAACTCAATTAACGAAAAATACAATTACATAATTATAAAATTAACGAATTGAAAAATTCAAGAATGATTAAGATAACAAAGATTTTATAACATTAAAGAAGAGGATAATATACGAATAATAAAATTCAAGACAGTTTATAAATTTAATGAATGAGAGTAATATCGAATAATAAATTTAAACAGATAAAATTAATGAATTATA
>CAKNXH010083604.1:0-12476 GCA_932178445.1 Andricus quercusramuli
GAATTTTCAAAGCAAAAATATAATTTTTCAACCAAAAAGTTAATTTGAAAAATAGTTTCATTTTTCATCAAATATTTGAATTAAAAAAAACAGTTTATTCTCAACCAAATTCTTGAAATTTAAAGCCCAAAACCCCGAAAAGTTGAATTTCAACAAAAAAATTACTTTTTCAACCAAAAATGTTGACTTTTCTACCAAAAAAGATGCATTTTCAATGAAAAAATGAATTTTCAACACAAAAGTTAAAATTTCAACCAAAGAAGTGAATCAAAAAAACAATTTCGTTGATTAGTTTAACCAAGTAGTTGAATTTCCAATAAAAAAGATTAATTTCTACCCGAACAATTAAATTTTCAACCAAAAAGATTGAACTGAATATATAACTTTTCAACAAAATAGTTATTTTTTCAGGAAGTAGTTGAATTTTCTTTTAAATACTTACATTTTGATGAAATTAGTTTTATTTTTAACCAAATATTTGAATATTCAATCAAATATTTGAATTATCAAAAAAAGTAAATTTTCTACCAAATTGTGGAATTTTCAAGCCAAAATATACAAAAATAAAAAAAAATACCAGGTAGTTCAATTTTTAACTTATAAAGATGAATTATTAACAAAAAATGTAATAGGTAATACTCCTACCAAAAATATTTCAATTTATGATAAAAAACAGTTGAATTCAAACAAAAAAGTTCAATTCAACCAAAAAAGTAGAATTTTCAACAAAACAGTAGAATCCTGAATCAAACCAGATTAATTTTTCACTGGACAGTTGCATTTTCAACCAAGAAGATGATTTTTTAACAAAAAAATTTTTGTTAACAAAGTAGTTTAACTTTCACCCAATTAGTTGATTTTTTGACCAAGAAAGATGACTTACTGACAAAATAGTTACATTTTTAACAAAATGAATAAATTATTATTATTCAAATAGTAGAATGTTCAAATAACACAGCAGAACTTTATGCTTTTTAAAGTTTTTTTTTTATAAATATTTTTAATAATAAAATTCAAAAAGTTGAAACAAAATCCCCCTCTCAATTATTCTTTTAAACAAAAAATGTCATAACTCAGCCAAATATTATCAAAACTATTTAAAATTTGGTATACATGCGCAGTCTACTCTAGAAGCCTGCAAAATAAAGAAAAACTTTTTACTGAATATTTTTTGTTAATAATTAATTGCAAATTGAAAGCTTCGGTAACAGTATTTTTTAGTTTCTCCGACAAAAAGTATTTTATTATTATTATTATTGATTTCTTTGTTGTTGAAATTTTTAGATTGATTCATTGAAAATTGTCGAAATTAGGTACTTTATTTTAAATTTATTTAAATTCATCCAAATTTATTTAAATCTATTTTAAATTTCGAACCTAATTGATTTCATTATTGGAAGTGTTTATCGGGAAAAAACTTGAAATAGAGAAAAGTTTCGCATCGGCATTCTCTATAAGCCAATATGTTAACAAATGTAATTTTTTCAACTTAACAATTTTGGACATCATGATACGCTTGGGCAACAATTTTTCGAGTTTTCGAGCGCCGTGCCCTTATTGCATCCACGACCTCAAATCCAAACCAAAAATATATAAGTAACTTTTCAACCAAAAGTAGTTAAATTTTCTCAATAGGTTCTATTAATTCAGTTTATATTTGAACGAAAAAAAGAGAAAAAGGAAAAAGAGGGGAATAGAGAAATGAATATAAAGTTTGAAATAAGAAATAAAATTTTCAATTTACACTGGAACCTCGATTTATGGAACTTATACGCTAGGAGTACGGCCCTTATGCTGTTGGTCACGCTTTATTGAGCATCGTCTTTCTTTCGGACCCGTGACTACCCTCATCACTAAACTGCGAAGGACATCGGGTCTAGGAACACATAAAAACACTTCACTAAAATCGAGGTTCCAGTGAATTAAGTTATTATTGAACTATACAATTGTAGGGCCATCTGTTGCCAAATTTGTTCAAATTCATCATCAGGAAATGTACTAAAATTCGTCTAAGTTGGTAACTGAAATTGGTAACGTAATTTTTGGACCGCCCCTATATTTTACAAAAACATATAATATTTAACAAACAAGAAAATTCTTTTAAAAGTGTCTCATTAAAATCTCGTCAACTTTTTTAAGAGCCAGAAAAGCAGGTTATGAAAATCTGATTCAACTATACGATCGAATTTTGATGGTAGAACCTGTATATTCCTGGTTTCAGCCTGACAGAAGGAACAAACTTGTTAATTTGAAACGGAAAAGGGATAAAACTCCTGAACTTTTAGGAGAGCCACCAATAAAAAAATTGAATGAAGATTGCTTAATTCGAATTTTTGAGTATCTTCCAATACAGGATAAACTCAGTACAGAAAGAGGTAAAAAGTATTTGAAAATTTAGTATTAACGGCTAGTGCCGTCAAAAATGAAGATAAAAATATTTTCAAAAAAAAGTTGGAAAGATTATTGAATTCTGCGTTCAGGGAGCCCTAGCTGAAGTTATTGGACCTTGTGGGTATTTCTCGTAGCTTGTGTTATTCGCCTAAAAATTTAAATTTTCTATTTTCAATGCTATTTTTTGCTAATAAGACAAAAACCACGCAGCATATATCAAAAAGTGAATAATAACAAATTGGTAGATCCTTTTTAGGTGCACATTTTTTGTTGACTCAGCTTTGGTCGTATCTTGTATAGTTTGACAGAAAAATGAAATTTTTGATTTTTTTATTATTTCTTGTGCGATCAAAATTAGGATTTTTCAAAATATTCAAAAAGTTTTTACGAAAATATTGTAAGGTGTTGGAAAAGTAACATTCATTGAGAAATTCTGTTCGTCTTTTGGTGTACTACTAACAACCGTGAATAGAATTTCCAATATTCAAAAAAGTGGTCTCAAAAATTTTCAAAATGTGCTCACTTTTTGAATTTCCATCCAAAATAGCTGCTTAACGAACTCGTTCTTTCTTTGTAGGCCATAAAAAAATGTGCCAAAGCACAATCCAATCTGACCAATCTTTCAAAAGTTATCGTGCCTACACAATACTACAGACAGACAGACAGACAGCCATACAGACAGACATACAGACATACACCTTTTTAAAAATCGCTTTTTCTGACTCAGGAGGTCTCAAAACGTGGAGATTTGATGAAAACCGACAATTTCACCTTTTACATTAAACTAATACCTTCTCATTAGAATGAGAATGTAAAAAATTCGATTTTTCGAAAAAACTATACAAAATAAGGAAAAAAAATTGCAGATCTTTTTTAGGTGCACGATTTTGGTTGAATCCTCTTTTGTCGTATCTTGCATAGTTTGACAGCAAAATGGAATTTTTTATTTCTCATTATTTTTTTGTCCGATCAAAATTTGAATTTTGGATTTTTCAAAAAATTCAAAAAGTTGTTATGAAAATATTGTAGGGTGTTCAAACAGCAACGTTTTTTTCTCTTGACTTTTTTTCGTATCGTGCTTTTTTCGTATTAAAATGGTAATTTTTGTTTGTTTTTTGGAATTTTGAGAATGCTATAACTCCAGTAATATTGTCTTTAATCAGGAAAAGTCATAAGGATATTTTGTTCGTCTTTTTGCGTACTACTAATAACCGTACATAGAATTTTCAAATCTTCAAAAAAGTGGTCTCAAAAATTTTCAAAATGTGCCCACTTTTTGAATTTCCATCTAAAATAGCTGGTTAAATTCAGACATACAGACAGACATACAGTCAGACAGCCAGGCAGGCAGACATACAGACGGACGGACGGACAGACAGACAGACACCTTTTTAAACATCGTTTTTTCTGACTCAGGAGGTCTCAAAACGTGGAGATTTGATGAAAACCGACAAAGTCGGAGACTTAGAATAAGAATGTAATCAAATTCTAATTTTTAAGAAATTTGTTAACTTTTTTCGGGAGCTAAGAAAATGAATAAACTCATTTTCTTAGCTCTTGCCAAGAGTTGAAGTACAAAATAAGAATTTCAATTATTGAATTTTGCAAGCACTACCCCCTGAACATTCTTCAGTTGCTGAAAAAATAAAAAAATAAATTTTATTATATTAAAAAAAACATTTGTTCAGAGGTTCCACTAGGACCTTTTAGATCTGAAAATAAATTAGCATAGTTTTCGATTTGTGAAACATACCACTTTAAGGCTGAAAAATTTGTTTACCCTTAAAAAGTATTTTTTATTTATTAAGGAATAAGTCCTAAATTTTATAAAACAAAATAAAATATACAAAAAATCTTTTCCTCAAATAAGTTGCACATGATACCTTCTGCAATATTAAAAGAATAGCCTTTTTGATTATTAATATAAAACATACCCGGTCAAAGAAAAAATCTTAATTTTTGAAAAACACAGAAAAACACATTTTTACAACTTCAAAGATTCCTACTGTACTTTAAAATATATTGTGTGTAAAAGTGACTAATGTACATTATAATGTAAATAATGTTCTTTTTAATTAAAAAAAAAATTCCAAAGAATTAGATAAAATTTATCAGCATCCCAGTTAAATTTAAACGAATTGAAGATACCGTCAAAAAAATGAAGAGTGAATTAAAAAAAATTCAAATAAAATTCAAAAATATTCGAATGAATTAAAAAAAAAATTCTATGAATTCAGTTAAATGGAAGTGAATTCAAAAGATTCAATGAAATTCAGGAGACTTTAATGAAATTCGCAAGAATTTGAGCGTACTAAATAAAATTGAAAAAATCAAAAAAAAATCTCCATTGAATTGAGTGAATTGGGATGAAGCGGAATTCAAGGCAAATTCAACAGAATTCGGTTGAATTTATCAAAAGTTTAGAAAATAAAGAAGCCAAGAAATTAACTAAAATTCAAGTAAATTTAGAGAAATATAAGGGAAATTAAAAGAATTCCTTGAAATTCATAAAAATTCAGGATACATTTTTAAGAAATTCTATTGAATTTGAAACAATTCAAAATTATTAACAAAATTCATCAAATTTATCAACTTTAAAGTGAACTAAAAAAAGCTGATTTAAATAAAAATCCACTGAGTTGAGTAGAATTGAGTGAGTTTAGTAGAATTAAAGTGAATTAAAAAGAATTCAAAACAATTGAATGAATTTATGATAAACTAGTAAGAACTGAAGGTGAATTCCAAATAACTTAAAAAAAATTTCAAAAAATCCAAAATATGTAATTGATTTCAGTAGAGCTAAAATGAATCTAGATGAATTCCAGGGAATTCAAGAGAATTAGATTGAATTGATACGAATCCAATATGAATTAAAGAAATTCAGGGTGAATTGAAAATAATTCAAGTAAATGCAACGACTTTTGTCTGGAATAAATAATATAAATAATTTAAAATAATAATGATGAAGAATATAATTTGAAATAATAATAAATAATAAGTTCACGGCGAGCTTAAAAGTCTTCAGTGTGAATTAAAAAAAATGGAAAACCAAAAAGGATCCACTAATTTCAATGGATTTCAAGGAAATTCCAAAATATTCTAGGTGAATTGAAGAGAATTCAAAGGAATTGGGATTAATTCAAAGAAAATTTTAAAGAATTAAAAGAAATTGAAATGAAGTGGAAGGAATTAATAAGAATGCAAAGGAATGGGAAAAAACTCAAAAGAATTCAAAGGAATTCCAAAGAATTCAAAGATCATTGAAGTGACGTTTTCATTAAAGGCTGACCGTTTTAATTGAAGATTTCTGGTCATTTCCCGCTTTCTTTCCGAGTCGAAAAATGTTGTCACGGTCAATGAAATAAAAAATTTTGAATCTTAAATCTGCAAATTTCTAAATTTAAATCAATAAAAAGTGAACTACAAGTATTAATTTTTTTCAACTAAACAATTTTTAAATTGGAAGTTAAATTGTTTCAATTTAAAGTTGTTTCAAATCAATTATTGTTCAATTGTTATTCATAAATCAAAATATATTTTTCTTTTGAAATACTTTTAAATATTCTCCTAATATATTTTCTTCGAAATAAAAAAATTCAATCTCTCCAGGAAAATAAGAACCTTTCATTAATTTTAAAATATTTCAAAATCCTCAAAAACTTGAAATTCATATTTCAACAGTTTTGCGAATTTCAAATTGTTCTTGAAATTTTTTAGAAACTACTGAATATCTTTTGTAAGAATTAGAATTTTTCCCAACATTTTTTTGAAATACTATAAAATTTAAAAAAATGCATTACAATTTTGCAGCTTTTTTCGGTCAATTTTGGAAATCTTTTTAAATATGGTCTTGAAATTATTCCTTCAGAATAATTTTTTTTTTTATTTTCCTGCGCATATTATATATTTTTTTAAATTCTTGTTAAACCTCTCACACTTTTAAAAAAACGTATACATTTTTTGTTCTAAATCTGCTGAAAACTACATTTTGGTTTGAATTATTTGAAATATTTTAATGATTTTCATCAATTTGGAATCTTTTCAAAGCTTTAAAATATCTTTTCAACTTAGTCAAATTTTTTCTAAATTAATAAGTGTTTAATTTGTTCAAATGAAAATTAAAAACTTTTTACCTATGAAGTCAGTTTTTTTAAAAAATAGAACAATCCAAAATCAGCTCTTTGAAATTTTACTGATTTGAGGGTTTCTATTTCAAACAATTTAGTTTTTAATTGTTAAGTTTCGAATATTTAACCTCTAATTGTTATAAATAAGCAATTAAATATTGCTTAATATCAGATCATTGTCATTTTTCTCAATTAAAAAATTTCAAATCGAATAGGTTAAAAATTGAATATTTTAGACTCAAAAAATATTTGAAATTTAATAAAAGCTTTTAACAATGAATTAATTCAATGTTATTTGAAAATTATAAATAGTTGATAACAATTTAACTTAACATTTAAAAAAAAGTTGCAATCAAACTTGCAATGAAATTGATATTTCAAACAATTGAATAGATATTTCTTCTAAAAATTGGTACGATTCCCAATCAAAAAATAAATTCAAAAAAATTCCCGTGTTGAAAAAAGATTTTTATATTCATTCTGGAAAGCGCTATCACCTAAGAAAATGAATTTATTAATTTTCCGAGCTCCTGAAAAAGGTTGAAGTTAAAGTTCAAGATGCCTTAAAAATCGGAATTTTATTTTTGGTTTTTCTCTAGTGATAATTAAATGCCAACAAGGCCTAATTACTTCGGCTAGGGTTTTTTTCGCGCAAAATTTAATAAGTTTTCCAGCAATTTGAAAAAATATTTTTATCTTCATTCTGGAAGGTTTTATACCTTTCAAAGTCGAAGCTAATTTTTAATAGGTATAAAGTAAGTAAGTCAAAATACCTAGCTGAAAACACCAGTTCTCGTAAGATCACTGAAGTTAAGCAGTGCTGTGCGCGGTTAGTACTTGGATGGGTGACGATCGGGAAAACTGCGTGCTGTTGGCCCGTCGTGGGTGTGGTGGGCCCACACTGGTAGTAAATATCCATCAGAAACACTACCCGAATCGGATAGTGAGGAAATGAACTTTCGAGTTCGAACTGCTAGCAATTTTTTTTTTTTTTAAGTCGGGCAGCGCAGCGCACAGTGGGACGAAATGAAAAAACAATGTTCAAAATTACCTGTGGGTCACATTTCTTCATCGATTTTCAATTTTTTTCTTCAAGAAAATGAAGCATGAATTCTGAAAAATTGTGTTAGGGCCGATTTTTGAATTTATTTTGTTTAAATTTTTATACATCTGCAAATATCGAAAAAAATGTTGATTTTTTGAATGTCATTTTTTATCTTCCTGACAAAATTTTTCTTATAGTTTTCGCCCCTTGAATTTAATGCACAGGGATAAAAGAAAGATTGAAAAATTATTAACTTGCAATGTGCATTTGTTTATATAATTTTTTCATAAAATAAACAAACATTAATGAGTGGCAAACATTTTTCCAGAAAACATTATTGGCATTATAATTCCAGCAATGTCGGACAAAAAAACCATTTCTTTTTGCTTGAAAACGCCAAATATGTGCATTTTTTATATAATTTGTTTATAAAAATATACGAATATTGATGAGTGACAACAATTTTTTCAGAAAACATAATGGGCTATATAATTGCAACAAGTGAGGGAGAAAAAACGATTTCTCTTCGCCTAAAAACGCCCAAATTCCGCAATTGTTCATATAATTTGTTTATAAAATAAACGAATAACATTTAATCTTCAATGTTAATGGCTGCGTATCATCCTAACGATGAAAGCAAGCGATTTCAGAGCACAAATATACTTTCAAGACGAAAAACCCCTAATGTCGATAATTAGTTAATAAAATTTGTTTATAACAATTCACTCGACAAGTAAATAATTTTCTTATTCTTCTCATACTTCACTGCATTGAATTCAAGGGTCAAAAAGTATGAAGAAAATTTTGTCTAGAAGATAAAAAATGAAATTAAAAAAATCAAAATATTTTTCGCTATTTGCAGCTCTATAAAAATTTAAACAAAGAAAAATTTAAATTCAGTCTCGTCAGATTTCTTCAGAATTCAATGCTCAATTTTTTTAAAGAAAATAATTGAAAATTGATTCATGTACGTAATTTTTACAAATTCGCAGAAACTTTCTCCTGAAGATTATCTTTTTAGTTATAAATTTTATTATTTGGTTGAAAATTTAACAATTTCCTTAAAAAGACATATTTTTTTTTTGCAAATTCAACTGTTTTGTTGAAAATTCGTCTTTTTGGGTTAAAAATTCAACTCTTTTTGTATAATATTAACCTTTTGTTAAAAATTAAAATTTTTTTGCTGATAAGTCAACTGAAATCATTTTTGGATGAAAAATATTTTTTCTGAAAATTTGTCTTTTTAATTTAAAAGTTCATCCCTTCTAGCAGAAATGTTGCATCTTTCTTGTACAAAAATGCAGTTGTTTTGTTGAAAACTCAACCATTTCCTAGGAAATTGACTTTTTGTTTAAAATTTGTATTTTTCTGTAGAAAAGTCTATTGAAATCTTTTTGGATGAAAATTCAACTTTTTTTTGTTGAAAATTGGTCTTTTTGAATTAAAAATTCACCCGTTTTGGTAGAATTTTCATTTTTATTAGACAATGCAATTGTTTGGTTGAAAATTTAACAATATTGTTAAAAAGTCATACTGTTTAGTTGAAAATTCTGTTTTGTTGGAAATTTAACATTTGCGAAAAAATTTACTTGTTGGTTAAATTTAATATTTTTATGTTGAAAAGAGAACTGAAATCTTTCCTGGATGAAAATTCAACTATTTTATTGAATTTTTTTTTCAAATTGAAAATTCATCTGTTTTAAACAAAATTTCATCTTTCTTGGATAAAAATGCAACTGTTTGGTTGAAAATAATACTATTTTGTTAAAAATTCATACTTTTGCTTGAAAATTCAACTGTTTTGTTGAAAATTTAACCATTCCGTGGAAAATTTACTTTTTGTTTAAAATTTATATTTTGGTGTTAAAAAATAAACTGAAAGCTTTTCGAGATGAAAGTTAACTTTTAACAAAAATTTGTCTTTTTTTATTAAAAATTCATCTGCTTTAGTACGAATTTCATCTTTCTTGGATGAAAATTCAACTAAAAAATGTATACCTTTCGGCTGGAAACATCCATCTTTTGGGATAAAAAATTCAACTATTTTTTTCAAATTTGTTTTCTTTTTAAATAAATTTCATCTGTTTTAGGAGAAAAATAATATTTTTTTTTCATAAAAATGCAACTATTGGGTAGAGAATTCAACAATTTTGTTAATAAGTCATCCTTTTTGGATAAAAATTTGTCTTTTTGGATTGAAAATTCCATTTTTTTCGAAAAGTCAACTAAAATCTTTTATAACAGAAAATTCAACTATTTTTTTAAATTCATCTTCTCGAATTATTAATTCATCCGTATTGTTAGAATTTTTGTTTATTATGAAAAAGTAACTTTTTGGTTAAAAATTCTTCTTTGCTTGAGTATTTAACTATTTTATTCGAAAGATTTTGTTGAATCACTTTCTTAAACAAAATTTTTTTTTTTTTAAGTTATATTTTTGGTTTTAATTAATTTCTTTGGATGGAAGTCTGAACTATTTTGTTGAAAATTAATCTTTTTGAATTGAAAATTCAACTACTTGGGTAAAAGTTAAACTTTATTGTTAAAAATGTATTTTTTTTGTTTGAAGGCTTATGTCTTTGGTTAAAAATTTAACTGTTATGTGGAAAAATAATTTTTTTGGTTTCAATTAAATTTTTCAACTGAAAATGTAACTTTCCAATTCTTCTATGATTGTTCTTCTCTAGTTGAAAATTCTTCTTTTTTGGTAAAAAAAGTAATTTCCTTGGTTCAAAATTCAATTTTTGTAGAGGAAATTCGTCTTTTGGCTTGAAGGTTCAACAATTTAGGTAAAATTTTCTTTCTTCCGTGAAAAATCTTTATTTGTTGAAGACTCGTCTTTTTGGTTCCAAACAACTTTTTTCCGTATAAACACGTTTTTGATTGAAATATAAACTATGACACTCTTTGTTTGGAATTTATATTTTCAGGTTGAAAATTCAACAATTATGTTAAAAATTTAATTATTTTGTTGAAAATTCAAGTATTTTGTCAAAAAGCCATATTTTATAGTAGAAAAGACATTTT
This sequence comes from Andricus quercusramuli, assembly GCA_932178445.1. Lineage (NCBI taxonomy): Eukaryota > Metazoa > Arthropoda > Insecta > Hymenoptera > Cynipidae > Andricus > Andricus quercusramuli. The sequence goes on from CAKNXH010083604.1 coordinate 10,591, forward strand.
TTATTTAAAATAAATTCATAAATTTAAAAATTTTAAATTTGTATCCGAAATACTATTTTATTCCGTTCATAAAAGATTCTAGGTTAAATTTTTTTATGATTAAAATGTTGTTATTTGAATATTAATGATCGAGGAAAATGAAAAATTAGCTAGCAATAACCAGTACAAATTTTTCGAAAACTAAAAATTACGTACATAATTTTTTTTACATAAAATATTTTGAACATCGTTTTTTAATTTCGTCCCACTGTGCAGCAGTCCTGATACTATCCTTCGTTATCGTATAAATCTAGATTAGAACATTGCTGTTTCTAATTTGAAATTTTTGTGATTAAAAAAATTTTTTTTACAGTATCAAGGCAATTTCGTTCAGCAAGTTTCAAATCCTGGAGCAAAGTGAAATCGCTAAAAAATTCATGTTTCAAGTCCGAAAACACTATAAGCAGTGCCTCAAATTTTAATAAAGTCCTACAAAGATGCGGCCGATACATAAAACGAATCAAACTCAATTCCGATAACAATGAATACAACGAACAGTCACTATTCATGCTGCCAATTTACTGCCAAAAACTTCGTTCCCTCCATGCATTTTCCCTGCCATCTTCGAGTGCACTCAGAATTTTGGCATTTCGCTGTCAAAATATTACTAGCATCGAACTTTCTCTGGAAAATCGTGACAAGGAAGCTGACGAAGATTTCTCTCAGTTATTTGCCCTCAACAAAAAACTTAAACATATTGACATTTGTCATGGTGTGATAAGTGGAGTCTGTCTTTTACATTTGCCTCCTAAGTCGATCGAGTCGATCGTTTTGGATAAATGCTTGTCATCTGCTCGTTACTTATCAGAAGCGAGTACCTATTTCCATATATCTAGTTTTATAAATTTCCTTTGAATGGGTGTATAAAATAATATTGGTAATATATACTCAACTCCCGATATAAGGGCTGCAAGAATCATTTCTGTTGGATTTGGACGCATGACGCAACCTGATGCAACTAACGCGCTGAGAGTGCGGCCCTTGCGCTGTAAACCAGGGGTTCTTATATCGAGAGTTGAGTGTAGTCAATTCGGATATTTTTTTAGTCAACTTTTTGTAATTTGATACCTATTTTAAGAAATTGCAGACATCACAATCTGAAATGCTCTCGAAACAGGGAAAATGGGTTGATTTTTCAAAAAAATTGGGTAATAATAGGTGGATAAATCTCTTCTAAAAAATGAAAAGATTTATTTTTGGTCCAAAAGAACGAATTTTCTATCTTCAAAGAAGAATTTTCAACAAAGCAGTTGAATATTCGACCAAAAAAGATTACTGTTCAACAAAATAGTTGAATTTTCAAAAAAATAATTAAATTATCCACAAAATAGTTGAATTGCTAACAAAATAGTAGATATTTCAACAAAAAGTTATATTTTTAAACAAGAAAAAATTAATTTTCAACAGAATAGTTGGATTTTCAATAGAATAGTAGTTCATTTTTTAACAAAATAGTTCAATTTTTAACCAAATAGTAGATATTTAAAGAAAAGGTGAATATTCGAACAAAAAAGTTTACTTTTCAACAAAATAGTTGAATTTTCAACAAAATAATTAAATTTCTAACAAAATAGTTCAATTTGCTACTGAAGAAACTAATTTTTAACAAAATATCTAAATTTTCAAGAGAATAATAAATTTAATAAAAATTGAATTCAAAACGAAATAATTGATTCTTCAACAAAATAGTTGAATTTTCCAAAAAATAATTAAATTTCTCACAAAATAGTTAAATTTCTAACCGGATAGTAGATATTTCAACAAAAAATTACATTTTTGAACAACAACAAAATTAATTTTTAACAGAATAGTTGAATTTTCAACCAGATAGTTGAATTTTCCACAAA
>CAKNXH010083604.1:17476-33316 GCA_932178445.1 Andricus quercusramuli
TCTAAATCTTCTTGGAAATTTTATAAATATAATTTATTTTAAACAAAATCATTGGTTTTAAATTTAATGATTTGTCAAAAATAACGATTTTAGAGAAAACAGGTCAACATAAGCTATATAGTTGTTGAAAAATGGTACATGTTTTTCGAAATCTAATAATTTTTTATTAAAAATACTCATAATTCTCAATGAAAAACACAACCATAAAATAACAGAAAATTATTAAGAATTGTAAATCTGTTCCAAAATCCAATGACTTTTTTGCAAGATGATCGATTTTTTGTGAAGAACGTTAATATTACTTGAAACTGTTCAAAAATTTGCTATCCTATTTGAACTATAGTGATTTTTTTCACAATACCAGTTTTTGGTATAAATCGTTAATCTAACCTAAAATTGTTAAAAACCAGAAATCTTGATGATTTTTGTTTAAAAATGCTAATTTCCAGTTTAAAAAAATTACACAACCTAAAATTTCAAATAAATTTCAAGTCTTTGAAATGTTTTGATTTTATAATATTTTTTTTCATCCAGCGAAAAGTACTAATATGAAACATGTGTAATATTTTCAATAATTTCTTAGCCAATTTGAAAGTTTTAATTTAATTGCTTGAAAGTAATGAATATTCAAAAAGCACAAATCGCTTTGGGTAAAATTCATATGATTTTCATTCGATTAAAATTTTTAAAAGCTCATTCTACTCCTTGAAAGGTCCTTTACAATTGTATTCATCACTTTTTTATTGAATATCATATAGAAAACTGTTTTATTCAAAACATGACTAAATAAAAGAATTGTACGTATTATTTTTAAATAAAATAATTTCTACGAAAACGAGACGAATATAATTGTAAAGAAATTTTCGGGAAATGGAGTGAGCTTTTGTAAATTAAAATGAAATGCAAATGACATATTTCGCCTAAAGCAGATGCAAAAACAGAAATATTTGTGCAAATAACTACATGTCATAACCATGTAAGTGAAATTTTTTGGAAAACACGTTTTATTGGCTTAAAAATTCTCTAAAAATCTACCTGACATTGTGGTGAAAGGATATATCCAAATTCGAACGATAGTGTGATTTTACCTCGATAAACTGTGATCAATCATACGAAAATTTAAATCTTTGTATTTGATTACATCCTTTTATTGTATTAAATAGTTACAAAGATCAAAGTTAAAAGAACTGATTTTTAGAAAGATATAAAACAACTTCAAGTAATGAAAAGTCAAATAACAGAAATGAAGAAGTGGAAAGCATAACTTTAAAAGTGGTGGAAGAGAGAAAAAGTTAAGTAAATCACATCTTGTGTAAAGATCTTTAATTTTTTATATTGACATATTTTATGAGTGATTGCCGTGAACAACAAAATTTTCAAACGACCTAAAATATTTTTTAAAAATGAAGGATTACCCGAGAGGGTATGAAAATATAAAAATAAAATATCAAGGAACGTATTTGTGATGGATATGAATTTTACGCAAAAAACCTGTGGGACAGACTTTAAAGAGATTTTGAACATCCTTAACGGAAGAATATTTAACTCTACTTTTAATTTTTATCTTTTCCAAGTTAATATAAGTAACATCTGCAAATTTCACATATTTAAAAAATGGTTTAAATATGATTTGACAATTTTTCATTTTAAATTTGTAGCTTCAAATAGGTGCGTAGCAAGACATTTTGTATACTTTTTTATTTATTATTTCTAAACGAAGTCGTCCGAAAATTGGAAACTTTATTGAATTGTGCTTTGATATCATTTTAATACCTTACTCAGATAATATTAGAATCAAGTTAATATCCAAAGAGAAGGTGGAAAATTACTCAGAATTAAAGTGGCAATTACAAAATACATATAAAAAAAATATAGATCTTATAATATAAATCTTTTTATGAAAACTTTAGTCACGGCACTGGTCGTTTCTCACAAGCGCTGAATCAATTCCTCTAGTTAGTATATAAGGAAGTTCCAAATTTCTCCTCTCAATGTGAAGCGTGCGTCAGCGTAGTTACGTCGAAAGCGTCATATATGTGTAGTATTATATTAGGGTTATTTATATGTATGTTATATGTATTTGATAAGGTTTACGTGTCGTCAGTGTATTTGTAATGAAATTGTATTCTGATTGGCTGTAACTGACTCATGTGTATGTGAGTGTATGCTGTTGACTGTGTATAAGTTTGTTTTTTTGATTCACAGAAGGTTACGGTTTACCAAACTGCCAGTTAAAGTTTCTCGAGCGTCAGTGACTCCTTCATGCCTTTTCTGTAAACCCACTTATATTTTGTACCAAGCCCTCGACCGCGTTTTACCCAATTGTTCAGTAATCTTTATCTGAAGTTTTATATATTTTACGATTATGTGCATTAAAATGTCAACTACCAAGTACAGTATTAATTAAAGTACAGTTCAGAAGATATTCGTGTCAGTTTGTCACACTTTCATGTTTGTTAATGAAGTATTACCGAATTTCGTTTTACCAAACTAGAAATGAAACTTTATCAAAGTGTCCATGTGTCCCAACTTTACCCAAGTGAGTTTGGTAAAGTTTCTCGAAATATTTTTCTCCGTGCAGGTTGTTGAATTTTCATGTCAAAAAGGCGAATTCTCAACAAAAAAGTTGATTTTCAACCATATAATAAAATTTTTACCGAAAAAGATGAATTCTCAATGAAAAATGTAAAAGTCGAAATTTCAAACGTCCAAAAATCTCATAGTTAAATCTTCAATTGGAAAAAATTAATTTTCAACGAAAAAAGATTAATTCTGAACTAAAAGTGCAATAAATCACATATTTTCCACAAAAAAATTTAATTTTAAATCAAAAACAGTTTAATTCAACCAAAAAACTCATTTTTAAGAAAAAAGTTGAATTTTTACCCGAATGAAGTTATTTTCTTTGAAAATGGTTTAATTTCGAACAAAATAGTTATATTTTCAACCAAATTATCACATTTTTGACCGAAAAAGATGAATTATCAATTAAAATAAGTTAAATTTCCGGATTAAAAAATTCATTATCGACCAAAGAGAAATGAATATTTACAAGGAATCTGTATTATCATAGGAGAATAACAGGAATTTTCAACGTCTTTTCAGACAAGATGGCAATTTGAATTAGAAAGTATTTTAAATAATTTTTTTCTGAAAAAAAATATGAAAGTTATTGTAAATTATTTTTTTCTGAAAAAATTATTAAAGTTATTTGAAAAATTTTTTTTCTGAAAAAATTATTAAAGTTATTTGAAATAATTTTTTTCTGAAAAAAGATCTCCTTTCGCTCCGCTGGGATTCGAACCTCAGAACTTCCGATTGCCGGTCAAGTGTTTTCCCATTAAGCTACTAGAGAGATCGAGAGAAGAAACTTTTTTCAGAAACACACGCATTATTTTGCTATTATTATTATTATTATTATTATTATTATTTTTCTAGGAGGAGATATTTTTTCAGAAGAAAAATTAATTAGAATAATTTTTAATTCATAGCTCCATTTAGTCTGAAAAGACGTTAAAAATTTCTGTTATTCCCTAATGATCATACACGCATTTATTTGCTAGGTGGTAAATCAAATTTTTTCAAGGAATCTGTATTATCATCAGAGAGAAGCAGAAATTTTTAACGTCTTTTCAGACTAGATGGAAATGTGAATTAAAAATTATTTTAATCAATTTTTTTTCTGAAAAAAGATCTTCTCCTTTCCATCTAGTCTAAAAAAACGTTTAAAAATTATGTTATTCTCTGATGATAATACAGATTCCTTGAGAAAAATTTGATCCAACACCTGGTAAAATAATGCGTGTATTTTCTGAAAAAAGTTTCTTCTCTCGATTTCTCTAGTAGCTTAATGGGAAAGCACCCGACCGGCAATCGAAAAAGTTCTTGGGTTCGATTCCCAGCAAAGCGAAAGGAGAAGATCTTTTTCAGAAAAAATTAATGAAATGAATATTCAACTCTAAAATTATTATTTTATTTCTTTCTAAGTGTTTTTATAGATTTTAGACAATTTTGAATCCCACGGTGGAAGAAAAATTTCAATTTTCCTATATTGTACTATAAATTTCTATGGCTATCTGCCACCACAATTTGCATTCAAAAAGTCATTAAAATAATCTTGTAGGGCTTTCAAATTTTCGAAATTAAAAATGGTGGATCCAATATGGCGGACGAATTTTCAAAATTTAATGGATTATCATTAAACTTAGAATCTGGGAGTTTTCGGGGTCTCTGATAACGAATCTAAAGTCAGATTTGCAAAATTCAAAATAGTGGATCCAATATGGCGGATAGAAGAAAAATAATTAGAATAATTTTTAATTCATGACTCCATCTAGTCTGGAAAGACGTTACAAATTTCTGTTATTACCTAATGAGAATACAGACTTTTTGAAAATTTTGATTTGTACCACCTAGCAAATATTGCGTTTATTTCTGAAAAAAGTTTCTTCTGTCGGAAAGCACCCGACCGGCAATCGGAAGTTCTGTGGTTCGATTCCCAGCAGAGCAAAAAGAGATCTTTTTTCTGAAAAAAAATTAAAATGGTTTTTATAGTTACTGTTATTGAGAAAAATGTAACTAGTTATCAATTCACAACTAGTTACTAGTAACTAGTAAAAAAAATTTCGTGTGTTTTTTGTACTTTGTTGAAGTAGTCGGATACGGAAATTAAGTTTAAATGAAAGTTATAATTTTTTTCAAATTTTCCTATAGCTTTCAGAGTGCGAGGGTGGACCATAAGGACATTTAGTTGAAAATCAGCAAAAACCATGTATTTCATTATTTTCTCGTTAACCAAACAATAAAAAATTTTTTTTTAGTAATTGAAACAAATGTTTTTTTTTGTTGTAAACGTTGCGTACTTCAGTTACACTGAAATTATTATTTTTCGGTTCACTTTATCAATAATTTTTTGGATAATTAATCATTATTTTACAGGTTTGAATGAAGTTACAGACCTAGGACTTTCCAGCATCGCTCTATTACCAAAACTTGACTGGTTGAATATAACTCTTGAGATTACAGGTTCTGGATTAGCAAAAATGCACAATTTACGGTATCTGGAAATTTTTACAGAAAATACTTTAACTGAAGATGCCTTGTGTGAAGTAATTCGAAATGCTCAAAATTTAGACACTATCAAAACTAATGATGAAATTTACACTCGAAACGACTGTAAAGTAATAGAAGTTGCGGTAGAAGTCACTAAAGCGAGAAAAAATGGTTTAATATTGCACATTATTTTCCAAACTACTTCCGAGAGAGACAAAGTGGAACATTTAAATGGAATTTCACCAAACCTAGTATTTGATCTCATAATTTGAGATGAAAAAATGATAAAAAGCCCCTGATATCGAGAAAATTGATAAAATTTTAAACAAAGTATAGAGTTTTATAATTGCAAAAAGGTTTTCTGAACATTATTTCACAAAATAATAATTGTCTGAATTCATTTCAGTTACGAAAAATATTTTTTAATACATATTTATATCAAACTATATTTTTTACGTAACCTTTTTTTTAATACAATATAACGTATTTTTATTTAATTAGAATTATTTTGATTATTTAGGTTAAAAAAATCTGTCCACGTTTGTATTTTGTATTCTTATGTACACTTTAAAAAGAAAAATATTAGACAAAATCAAGAGATCATTGAACATTTTTTAAAATTAATTTCTGATGGAGGAATGTCATTGTACTGTAAATAAAAAGTGGAATAAAAATTTAAATCAACTAAAAATCGCTTTCTTCCACATTATTTATTCATAATTTACGGAAACATAAAATTTATATACAAGCAGGAAATATTTATATTATTTAAAAAGATTGAAAAAAGGATTTCTGAACAATTTTAGCTTCTGTTGACAATTTTTCTTTGCTAAAGTTTCGAATACTTAAAAAGATATATTTTGAAAATTTGGAAAAAAAAGCTTTTTAGGAATTATGAAAGTTTTTTTCATGAAGATTTATTTTAATTTATGATTATTAATTGAACTTTATAGTACTCCAAATTTTAGCGAATATTTCAATTTGACAATTAGATTTTAAGCGAATTTTTGTATATTAACCGTTCTTTTTAATATTAGGGAAACTTCGAGTCAATTTAAAAGTTATTTGTAACGTCTGCAAATTTAAGAAGGATTTAAAAATAAGTTGAAAAGATTTTTTATGATTTTTCATATTGAAAAATCAATTTGGAAAAAACACTAAAATTGTAAAAAATATTATTAAATATATTATTAAAAAGTTCTACAAATTTTTGAATTGTAGAAAATTGTACTTTATTGTTAACTTTTTTACTTTCCTATAAGGAAATATAAGAAAAAATTAGCTATTTGTATTTACCTGTATTTGTGGCACAGAAGGCTTTATAGCTTGAGCGCCAGGTGAGCTCCTTATGGGCTTCCCGCCCGTATTAAAACTAAATTTAAAACTAAATTTACCTGCATTTTGTTCTTAGATTTTGTTCATTTTTCACAAAAAAATACATGTTTAAAAAAAAATTACAGATGTAGAAGTGTTTTACTTTCTTGTAAAATTTTTTTTCACCAGAGATATTTGGAAATATTTGCCAAATATTTGAAACCTTTTCAGAATATTTGAAATATTTTGCAATTAGATGGTAATATTTGTGAAATTATTGACATCACTGAAATCTTTGTGCAATCTTTAAAATCCATCTGAAATCTTTACCAAATATTTAAAATCTTTGTGTAATTTTTTTAATCTGTAGGTAATAATTACAATTTTCGTAAAATCTTTCTGAAATTTTTGGGAATCTTTGCGAAATATTTTAAATCTTTGCAAAATCTTTGAAATCTTTGGGAAATCCTTGTGTGGTTCTTTAAAATCTATCTGAAATTTTTTTGAAATTATGGAAATCTTTGTAAAATCTTTGAGAAATCATTAAAGTCTTTGTGAAATCTTTCCGAAATTTTGCTAAATATTTTTAATTTTTTGGAAATCATTGAAATCTTTATGCACTATTTGAAATCTATCTCAAATCTTTGTGAAATATTGAAAATCCTTGCAAAATGTTCAGAGTCTCTGGGAAATCATTAAAATCTATGAAAAATCTTCCTGAAATCTTCGGAAATGTTTGCGAAATATTTCAAATTCTTGTAAAATCTTTGAAATTTTTGAGAAATCATTAACAATTTTCTAAGATCTTTGGAAATCTTTGCGAAATATTTGAAATATTTTTGAAATGTCTAATAATATTTGCGAAATTACTAAAATCTTTATGAAATCTTTGGGAAATCGTCAAAATTTTTCTAAAATCTTCGGAAATCTTTGTGAAATATTTGAAATATTTTTGAAATATCAGATAATATTTGTGAAATTATTGAAATCTTTGTGGGGTTCTTTAAAATCTATCTGAAATTTTTGTGAAATAATTTAAATCTGTGTGAAATCTTTTAAATCTATCCAGAATCTTTGCGATATATTTGAAAATTTATAAAAATATTCGATAATATTTGTTTAAGTCAAAACGATGAATCTCCAACCAAAGAAATGAATTTTTAACTAAAAGGAAGAATCTTCAACCAAAAATATGAATTTTTAACCAAATAGTTGAATTTTCAACCCAAAAGATTAATTTTCTACCAAAGAAGACTACTTTTCAACAAAGTTTATTAATTTTCATCTAAAAAAACATCCACTTTCAACCAAGATTATAACAGTTAAAATTTCAGAATAATAAATGTTCAACCAAAAAAAAAAAAAAAATAATAAAAAAAAATATATTTTTTTTCATTACAAAAAAAAAAAAAAGATTTTTTAACCAACAAGGATAAAAAATAAATTTTTAGTTGAGACAATCAATTTTCAATAAAAAAAACGACTTCTCAACAAAATAATTCAATATTATACTAAAAAAGATGAATTTAATTTTTAAATTAATGTTCAACTAAAATAAATGAATTTTCAACAGAAGAGATTTTTTTTTAACCACAATGATGAATTTTCATAAAAAAATATGAAACTTTGTCCGAATAGTGAATTTTTCAATCCAAAAGACGAATTTTCTATCAAACAAAAAAAATGAATTTTCAATGAAACAGTTTTTCTTTCAATGAAAGAAATGGATTCTTAACAAGAAATAGAATACTTAAATTTTCTACTTAACAGATAATTTTTTATCGAAAAAGACTATATTTCCATCAAAAAAGGTAAATTTTTCGCAGAAAATATAATAGTTAAAATGAATTTCCAAACAAAAAACAAACAAATTTTCCAACAAAGAAATTAAGTTTTAACCAAAAAGATGAAATTTTAACTAGTGAGTCTCAGTTAATGAGTCTTTCACATAAAAGACGGATTTGCAACAAATAGTCACATTTTCACCGAAAATAGATACATTTTCAATTAAAAATAGAATAGTTTAATTTTCAGTAAAAAAATTAATTTTCAATGAAATTAAAGTAAACTTCAATGAAATAGTATAATTTTCAACCAAGGGAAGAAAATTTATATCAGAAAAGATAAATTTTCGACACAAAATGGAACAGTTACATTTCCAGTTTAAAAAATTAATTCTAAATCAGAAAAGTCTCATTTTTAAACAAAAAGATCAATTTTCAATTAATAAGATCAATATTTAACAAAGAAATGAATTTTCCAAAAAAATGATGAATCTTCAAACAAAAATATGAATGTTTAATCAAATAGTGAGTTGAATTTTGAGCTCAAAAGATTAATTTTCCACCAAAAAAGACTCATTTTCAACAAAGTTTCTGAATTCTCACTTAAAAGACATCAATTTTCAACCAGTATTAGAACAATTAAAATGTCCAGTTTGAAAAATTAATTCTAAATAAGAAAAATCTCATTTTCAACCAAAAAGATCAATTTTCAACCAATAAGACGAATTTTCCATGAAATACAGGAATTTTAAACCAGACATTTGAATTTTCAACTTAAGAAGATAAATTTTGGATCAAAAATGTACGAGTTAAATTTTCAGTTGAAAAAATTAATTCTCATCTAGGAAACTTTATTGTCAACAAAAGAATTAAATTTTGAACAAAGGAAGGAGGTTTCAATTAAAATGATGAAACATTAACCAAATAAATGAATTTTTAACAAAGTAGTTCCACTTCCAAATAAGTAGTTGAATTTTCTACCAAAAAAGATTAATTTTCTATAAAAAAAGACTCATTTTCAACAAAGTTGATGAATTTTCACCTCAAAAAAAATCAATTTCTAACCAAGATTAGAATAGTTAAAATTTGAGAAAAATAAATGTTCAACAGAAAAAAAAAAGAATTTTCAAAACCACATTTTGTTCATACCAAAAAAATTATTTTTCAACATAATAATTCAATTTTAAACTAAAAAAGCTAAATTTATAAACCAAAAATATAATATTTCAATTTGCAATTAGAAAAGTAAATTAAAAAAAAAACGAGTTTTCAGCAAAATTAATCAACTTTCAACTAAAAATATAATTTTTCAGGCAAAAATGGAATAGTTATATCTTCAGTTAAAAAAATTAATTTCCAACTTAAAAGAAACGAATTTTCAACGAAAGAAATTATTTTTTAATCACTATGATGAATTTTCAACAAAAAATATGAAATTTTGATCAAATAGTGGACTTTTCAATCCAAAAGATGAATTTTATATCAACAAAAAGACGAATTTTCAACTAAACTGTATATCTTTTTCAATAAAAAAAATTAATTCTTTACAAAAAATAGAATAGTTGAATTTTCTACTGGAAAGATAATCTATTAACGAGAAAGATTACATTTCTATCAAAAAAAGTAAATTTTCCACAGAAAATGTAATAGTAAAAGTGAATTTTCAACTAAAATGATGAATCTCCAACTTAAAAAAATTTAATTTCCAATCAAATACATGAATTTTCAACCAAAAAAGAAACGATTTTTCAACAAAATTGTTAAAGTTAAAATAAGAGAACTTTACTAACAAAAAAGATTGATTTTATCAACAAAGAGTTGAATTTTCACCTAAAACAGATAAATTTTCAAATAAAAATAGAATAGTTAAATTTTCAGTACAGAAATTAACTTTCAATAAAACTGAAATAAATTTTCAACGAAATTGTATAGTTTTCAACTAAGAACAATAAATTTCTATCGAAAGGATAAATTTTCGACAAAAAGTAGAAGTTACATTTTTAGTTGAAAAAATTAATTCTAAATAAGAGAAAACTAATTTTGAACCAAAAAGGTAAATTCACAACGAATAAGATGAATTTTTTACTCAAATAGATGAATCTATAACAAAGTACAGGAATTTTCAAATCAAATATTTGAATTTTTAAAGGAATTTTCAACCAGAAAGATCAATTTGAACCAGTAAGATGATTTTTCTATGAAAATAGATGAATTTGCAATAAAGTAAACGAATTTTCAAATGAATATTTCAATTTTTAAAGGAATTTTCAACCAAAAAAACAAATTCCAAAAAAATAATTTGTACTTTTATTAATAATAATTACATTATTTAAATTTCGCGGGCAAATGCATCTCTTCAAATTGGGAAGGGTGCTAAATTTAAACGATAAATAATTATATTTATTAATAATTATTATAATTTATTTATAATATTTATGATATAACAAGAAATAAAAAATAAATAAATAAAAATATGAATAATAATATTAATGCAAAATAAATTTTGTTTCTAAATATATCTAAAATACTTTTTAGTTGTGTTCTCAAGTCAAAAAGGCAAATTTTCAACCAAAGAAATGAATTTTTAACTAAAACTATGAATTTTCAACCAAAAATATGAATTTTTTTAGTTGAATTTTCAACCCAAAAAATTAATTTCTTACCAAAAAAGACTCATGTTCAACCAAGTTTATGAATTTACATCTAAAAAACATGAATTTTCAAACAAATGTATAACAGTTAAAACGTTGAAAAAATAAATGATCAACAAAAAAAAAAGAATTTTCAAAAAAAAGATTTTTTTTCATGCAAAAAAAAATGTTTTTTTTTTTAACCAACAACAGAAGAATGAAATTTTCAGTTGAGACAATCAATTTTCAAAAAAAAAAAAATGAATTCTCAACAAAATAATTCAATATTAAGCTAAAAATGGTGAATTTGCAAACCAAAAATATGATACATATTTCAATTTGCAGTTAGAAAATGAAATTAAAAAAAAATTAGTTTTCGGTATAATATTGATAAATTTTAAAGTAAAAATATAAATTTTCAACTAAAAAGAAACAAATTTACAACCAAAGAAATTATTTTCTAATCACAATGATGAATATTCAACCAAAAATATTAAATTTTGTCTAAATAGTGGATTTTTCAACACAAAAGACAATTTTTCTATCAACAAAAAAAACAACGAATTTTCAACTGAACAGATAATTTTTTAATTAAAAAGATTATGTTTCTATCAGAAAAGGTAAATTTTCCACAAAAAATGTAATTTTCGACCAAATTTATGCATTTCAGACTAAAAAGATAAATTTTTCCACCAAAAATAATGAGAGAGTACTCTTTTACAAAAAAAGACGGATTTTCAACAAATAGTTGAATTTTCACCGAAAACGCATAAATTTTCAATCCAAAATACAGTAGTTTAATTTTCAGTTAAAAATCATTTTCAATAAAAAATTAAAGTAAATTTTGAACGGAATAGTATAATTTTTAACGAAGAAGATTTTATTTATATATTATTTTATAATATATAAATTGATTTATATAAATTGTTGACCAAAAATTAAACAGTTACATTTCCAGTTTAAAAAATTAATTCTAAATAAGAAAAATCTCATTTTCAACCAAAAGTATGAATTAGGCATCAAGAAGATTAAATATTTTCCCACAAAATTCGAGTTTTCAATATAATACAGGAATTTTAAACCAGATATTTGAATTTTCAACTCAAAAAGATAACTTTTGAACCCAACATTTGCTTGAAATTAATGTTCCCTGAATTCTTTGGAATTCTCTTGAATTTTTTTAATCCGCTTCAATTTTTCTAAACTCACTCAATTCTAGTTAATTAAATGTATTTTTTTTTATTTTAAAAGTTTTTATTAAATTAATCTTCAACAAAAAAAAAAAAGAATTTTCAAATCAATAGTTCTTTTTCAACTAAAGATATAAAAATAGTTGAATTTTCACCTGAAACAGATAAATTTTCAACTAAAAATAGAATAGTTAAATTTTCAGTTAAAAAAATTAATTTTCAACTAACAGGAAACGAATTTTCAACTAAAGAAATTAACTTTTTAATAAAATGATGAATCTTCAACCAAGAATATGAGTTTTTAATCAAGCAGTTAGTGGAATTTTCAACTCGAAAGATTAATTTGTTTACCAAAAAAGGCTCTTTTTCAACAAAGCACCTGAATTTTTATTTCGAAAAAACTCAATTTTTAACCAAAATTAGAATAGTTAAAATATCAGAAAATAAATGTTCCACAAAAACATGTCAAAAAAAATATTTACGTTTTCATTAAAAAAAAAAAGATTTTTTAACAAAAAATAGAAAAATTAAGTTTTCTACTAAAGAAAGAAACGAATTTCCAACCAAAGAAATGAATTTTGAATCACAATGATGAATTTTCAAAATTCCTTTAAAAATTCGAATATTTGATTGAAAATTAATGCACTTTGTTATAAATTCATCTATTCTGATAGAAAATTCATCTTATTTGTTGGAAATTGATCTTTTTGTTTGAAAATTGGTTTTTCTTTTATTTAAAATTAATTTTCTAATATAAAAATGTTTTTGGGTGAAATTATACTATTTCGTTGAAAATTTAATTCCATTTTGTTGAAAATTAATTTTTTTACTGAAAATTTAACTATTCTATTTTTAGTTGAAAATTTAACTGTTTTAGATGAAAATTCAACTAGTTTTGATAAAAAATTCATTTCTTTGGTTGAAAATTCAACTATTTTGTTGAAAATTCATTTTTTGTTAAAGTTCAATTAAATAAAAACTTTTGAAAGTTAAAAAAAAATACATCGAATTAACTAGAATTCAGTAAATTTAGAAGAATTGAAGTGGATTTAAAAAATTCAAGAGAATTCCAAAGAATTCAGGGTACATTAATAAAATTTGGGGTGAATTCCAAAAAATAATTTCAAATATCTGGTTTAAAATTCCTGTATTATATGGGAAACTCGAATTTTGTGAGAAAATATTCAATCTTTTTGGTGACTAATTCATCCTTTTGGTAGAAAATGAGATTTTTCTTATTTAGAATTGATTTTTTAAACTGGAAATGTAACTGTATATTTAATCTCTCCCTTTTACGGGTTTGAGGGCCTCCGCTCCCTGTACATATATTTACATTTCATCCTTAGTCTAACTTATTCGCTGCTTATATTCTAATTCTCCGCCTTACATGATAACAGTCATATTGATACTATTATTCTTAACTTTCTACAAATCTAAGCATGAGCGACCTTCCAGGGCTTCCGTTTTCTCTTACCATCAAATGCATTTTCAACGATTTAAAATTTACCATTTTTCTAGTGACTTTCCTTCACAGAGGATTACCCGTTTGGCTCTGCCCTGTTCCCTTGCTTTCTCTTATTTCTTCCAGCTTTTTCATCCACATCACTCCCTGTCCATTACCATCCAAGATCCATCTCACACACTCATCCACACTCAACTGTCCATCTTCCTCTCCTGTACACCTCTCTAACACATGTGCCCATGACTCCACCTCGTATCCACATACTCTGCACAAATTATCCTCTTCATCCATCCAATATCTACAAGATCTCACTCCTTCCCCCATTCTAAATAATACCACCCTATTCCATTTGTCTTCCTTTTTCATCTTTTGCAAATATTCTGGTTCCGTCAACCCTTTGACCATCATATAGCATCTATTGTACTTCGAATCCATAATTTTTCTCCATCTCTCTTCTCCTTGTCTTACTAATAGCTCTAATTCTATGTTCTGCCAATCCAGAACCCCTTCCTGCATATCACAAACATTCCTCATTTTTGTCCTTTCTTCCTCCCATTTCGAGTTTCCCAAATTTCCTCTCGTCTCCTTGTTCCGAACTTCATCCAAGCATACTTGTGCTATTCTGCTCCCCTCCCCCCTTTTCAGTTTCTCTTCAAACCTCCAGGCTCTCTTAATTTGTCTCGTTACCATTTTCTCCCTTCCTAGTTCTTCCCTCAACATGTATCCTGGGCAACTCCAACTAACCCCCATTACCCATCTCAGAAATCTCTCATGCATACTTTCCACTTTCCTATGTTCCTTCCATCCCCAGACTTCTACCCCATAACCCAATACCGCCCATACCAACGCATCAAACAACCAGACCCTCATTCTCCAGTCGTCCTTGAACCTTCTCTTTCCTATACCCCATACTTGGCCCATTACTTTGCTCGCACATTCGATTCTCTTCCTCACCTGCACCTCGTTTCCCTCTCCTGCCTCAAACCAGAAACCTAAGTAACAGAACTCCTCCACAGTTTCCACTGTTTGTCCGTTCATCTTCCAACCGTAACCTATTTTGGTCTTTCTCTTTCTGAAGCACATCACCTTGGTCTTCCCTACGTTCACCGTCAGTTCTTTTGCTCGTACATATTCTTCGAAAATTTTTATCATTAGGTTCATACCCTTCTCATCGTCTGCTAATAGAACTACGTCGTCCGCGTATGCTAGAGAGTATAGTTTGCTATTACCCAGGATCGTCCCCCCTTTCCCTTTCTCCTTTAGCTTCTCCTCTAAGTCTGCCAGCAGCATATTAAAGAGCAGCGGACTCAACGGGCACCCTTGCCTAAGACCTCTTTCTGTCCAGAAAACCTCCCCTTTCCCCCCCCCCCGCCCCCGCATCTTCACCCTAATCCTGGTTTCAGTAAAAATTTCCTTTATCCTCTTCACTAACCCTTCCTCTATTCCCTTCTCTTTCATTGCCTGCCATAGAACTTTTCTATTCACTGAGTCAAAAGCTGCTTTAAAATCTACGAACAAGGCTACTAATTTCCCTTTTTTTCTCCCTAAGTTTCTGTTAACCAAGTAGTTGAGTACGTAAATGTTATCTATTGTTCCCATCCCTTTTCTAAATCCCGTCTGATTGTGTGGGATACTTTGCTTCTCTTCTATCTGACTCTCCAACCTTTTTCTTAGAATTTCCGCGTATATTTTATAACCCACTGGCATGAGGGTGATCCCTCTGTACTCTTCTACCTTCTTACTATCCCCTCTCTTGACAAGCGGTACCACCAGCCCTGTCCTCCACTCCTCCGGCCACCCTTCTCCTTTCCCGACCTTGTTGCAGATCTTCCACATCCCTTCCCTAGTCCCTTCTCCTCCATACTTTATCGCTTCGTTCTCCATACCATCCTCTCCTGTAGCCTTGCTTCTTTTTAGTCTATCTATCGCCTCATTCACTTCTTCTCTTGTTATTTCGTTCACTTCCTCCCTTTCTCCCTTGACTGTCTTTCTATTTTCCCCTTCGATCCTATTTTGTTCTCCCCCTAGCAGACCCTTAAAATAATCCGTCCATTCATCCATTTCTATTTCTTCATTCACGCCCCTCCTTCCTCCTCTTTCCCTGTTTATCACATCCCAAACCCTACCTTCTTTGATTGCTTTTTCTACTTCTTCCTTGTATTTCTCCTTTCCTTTTTGCTTTTTCCCTTCCAGCATCCTCTCATGTTCTCTTTTCCTCCTGTTGTACTCCGCCTTCTCTATTTCTCCTTTCCTGCATTTTCTTACAGACTCTTTCATTCTCTCCTTACTCTCCCTGCATTCCTCATCCCACCAGCCTCTCTTTCCCTTTTCTCTTCCTTCTTTCGCACCTATCTCATCCCTTACCTTCTCAATCGACCCTTTCAACCTCTCAATCAACAAGTCTACTT
>CAKNXH010083605.1:13811-29667 GCA_932178445.1 Andricus quercusramuli
TCTAAATCTTCTTGGAAATTTTATAAATATAATTTATTTTAAACAAAATCATTGGTTTTAAATTTAATGATTTGTCAAAAATAACGATTTTAGAGAAAACAGGTCAACATAAGCTATATAGTTGTTGAAAAATGGTACATGTTTTTCGAAATCTAATAATTTTTTATTAAAAATACTCATAATTCTCAATGAAAAACACAACCATAAAATAACAGAAAATTATTAAGAATTGTAAATCTGTTCCAAAATCCAATGACTTTTTTGCAAGATGATCGATTTTTTGTGAAGAACGTTAATATTACTTGAAACTGTTCAAAAATTTGCTATCCTATTTGAACTATAGTGATTTTTTTCACAATACCAGTTTTTGGTATAAATCGTTAATCTAACCTAAAATTGTTAAAAACCAGAAATCTTGATGATTTTTGTTTAAAAATGCTAATTTCCAGTTTAAAAAAATTACACAACCTAAAATTTCAAATAAATTTCAAGTCTTTGAAATGTTTTGATTTTATAATATTTTTTTTCATCCAGCGAAAAGTACTAATATGAAACATGTGTAATATTTTCAATAATTTCTTAGCCAATTTGAAAGTTTTAATTTAATTGCTTGAAAGTAATGAATATTCAAAAAGCACAAATCGCTTTGGGTAAAATTCATATGATTTTCATTCGATTAAAATTTTTAAAAGCTCATTCTACTCCTTGAAAGGTCCTTTACAATTGTATTCATCACTTTTTTATTGAATATCATATAGAAAACTGTTTTATTCAAAACATGACTAAATAAAAGAATTGTACGTATTATTTTTAAATAAAATAATTTCTACGAAAACGAGACGAATATAATTGTAAAGAAATTTTCGGGAAATGGAGTGAGCTTTTGTAAATTAAAATGAAATGCAAATGACATATTTCGCCTAAAGCAGATGCAAAAACAGAAATATTTGTGCAAATAACTACATGTCATAACCATGTAAGTGAAATTTTTTGGAAAACACGTTTTATTGGCTTAAAAATTCTCTAAAAATCTACCTGACATTGTGGTGAAAGGATATATCCAAATTCGAACGATAGTGTGATTTTACCTCGATAAACTGTGATCAATCATACGAAAATTTAAATCTTTGTATTTGATTACATCCTTTTATTGTATTAAATAGTTACAAAGATCAAAGTTAAAAGAACTGATTTTTAGAAAGATATAAAACAACTTCAAGTAATGAAAAGTCAAATAACAGAAATGAAGAAGTGGAAAGCATAACTTTAAAAGTGGTGGAAGAGAGAAAAAGTTAAGTAAATCACATCTTGTGTAAAGATCTTTAATTTTTTATATTGACATATTTTATGAGTGATTGCCGTGAACAACAAAATTTTCAAACGACCTAAAATATTTTTTAAAAATGAAGGATTACCCGAGAGGGTATGAAAATATAAAAATAAAATATCAAGGAACGTATTTGTGATGGATATGAATTTTACGCAAAAAACCTGTGGGACAGACTTTAAAGAGATTTTGAACATCCTTAACGGAAGAATATTTAACTCTACTTTTAATTTTTATCTTTTCCAAGTTAATATAAGTAACATCTGCAAATTTCACATATTTAAAAAATGGTTTAAATATGATTTGACAATTTTTCATTTTAAATTTGTAGCTTCAAATAGGTGCGTAGCAAGACATTTTGTATACTTTTTTATTTATTATTTCTAAACGAAGTCGTCCGAAAATTGGAAACTTTATTGAATTGTGCTTTGATATCATTTTAATACCTTACTCAGATAATATTAGAATCAAGTTAATATCCAAAGAGAAGGTGGAAAATTACTCAGAATTAAAGTGGCAATTACAAAATACATATAAAAAAAATATAGATCTTATAATATAAATCTTTTTATGAAAACTTTAGTCACGGCACTGGTCGTTTCTCACAAGCGCTGAATCAATTCCTCTAGTTAGTATATAAGGAAGTTCCAAATTTCTCCTCTCAATGTGAAGCGTGCGTCAGCGTAGTTACGTCGAAAGCGTCATATATGTGTAGTATTATATTAGGGTTATTTATATGTATGTTATATGTATTTGATAAGGTTTACGTGTCGTCAGTGTATTTGTAATGAAATTGTATTCTGATTGGCTGTAACTGACTCATGTGTATGTGAGTGTATGCTGTTGACTGTGTATAAGTTTGTTTTTTTGATTCACAGAAGGTTACGGTTTACCAAACTGCCAGTTAAAGTTTCTCGAGCGTCAGTGACTCCTTCATGCCTTTTCTGTAAACCCACTTATATTTTGTACCAAGCCCTCGACCGCGTTTTACCCAATTGTTCAGTAATCTTTATCTGAAGTTTTATATATTTTACGATTATGTGCATTAAAATGTCAACTACCAAGTACAGTATTAATTAAAGTACAGTTCAGAAGATATTCGTGTCAGTTTGTCACACTTTCATGTTTGTTAATGAAGTATTACCGAATTTCGTTTTACCAAACTAGAAATGAAACTTTATCAAAGTGTCCATGTGTCCCAACTTTACCCAAGTGAGTTTGGTAAAGTTTCTCGAAATATTTTTCTCCGTGCAGGTTGTTGAATTTTCATGTCAAAAAGGCGAATTCTCAACAAAAAAGTTGATTTTCAACCATATAATAAAATTTTTACCGAAAAAGATGAATTCTCAATGAAAAATGTAAAAGTCGAAATTTCAAACGTCCAAAAATCTCATAGTTAAATCTTCAATTGGAAAAAATTAATTTTCAACGAAAAAAGATTAATTCTGAACTAAAAGTGCAATAAATCACATATTTTCCACAAAAAAATTTAATTTTAAATCAAAAACAGTTTAATTCAACCAAAAAACTCATTTTTAAGAAAAAAGTTGAATTTTTACCCGAATGAAGTTATTTTCTTTGAAAATGGTTTAATTTCGAACAAAATAGTTATATTTTCAACCAAATTATCACATTTTTGACCGAAAAAGATGAATTATCAATTAAAATAAGTTAAATTTCCGGATTAAAAAATTCATTATCGACCAAAGAGAAATGAATATTTACAAGGAATCTGTATTATCATAGGAGAATAACAGGAATTTTCAACGTCTTTTCAGACAAGATGGCAATTTGAATTAGAAAGTATTTTAAATAATTTTTTTCTGAAAAAAAATATGAAAGTTATTGTAAATTATTTTTTTCTGAAAAAATTATTAAAGTTATTTGAAAAATTTTTTTTCTGAAAAAATTATTAAAGTTATTTGAAATAATTTTTTTCTGAAAAAAGATCTCCTTTCGCTCCGCTGGGATTCGAACCTCAGAACTTCCGATTGCCGGTCAAGTGTTTTCCCATTAAGCTACTAGAGAGATCGAGAGAAGAAACTTTTTTCAGAAACACACGCATTATTTTGCTATTATTATTATTATTATTTTTCTAGGAGGAGATATTTTTTCAGAAGAAAAATTAATTAGAATAATTTTTAATTCATAGCTCCATCTAGTCTGAAAAGACGTTAAAAATTTCTGTTATTCCCTAATGATCATACACGCATTTATTTGCTAGGTGGTAAATCAAATTTTTTCAAGGAATCTGTATTATCATCAGAGAGAAGCAGAAATTTTTAACGTCTTTTCAGACTAGATGGAAATGTGAATTAAAAATTATTTTAATCAATTTTTTTTCTGAAAAAAGATCTTCTCCTTTCCATCTAGTCTAAAAAAACGTTTAAAAATTATGTTATTCTCTGATGATAATACAGATTCCTTGAGAAAAATTTGATCCAACACCTGGTAAAATAATGCGTGTATTTTCTGAAAAAAGTTTCTTCTCTCGATTTCTCTAGTAGCTTAATGGGAAAGCACCCGACCGGCAATCGAAAAAGTTCTTGGGTTCGATTCCCAGCAAAGCGAAAGGAGAAGATCTTTTTCAGAAAAAATTAATGAAATGAATATTCAACTCTAAAATTATTATTTTATTTCTTTCTAAGTGTTTTTATAGATTTTAGACAATTTTGAATCCCACGGTGGAAGAAAAATTTCAATTTTCCTATATTGTACTATAAATTTCTATGGCTATCTGCCACCACAATTTGCATTCAAAAAGTCATTAAAATAATCTTGTAGGGCTTTCAAATTTTCGAAATTAAAAATGGTGGATCCAATATGGCGGACGAATTTTCAAAATTTAATGGATTATCATTAAACTTAGAATCTGGGAGTTTTCGGGGTCTCTGATAACGAATCTAAAGTCGGATTTGCAAAATTCAAAATAGTGGATCCAATATGGCGGATAGAAGAAAAATAATTAGAATAATTTTTAATTCATGACTCCATCTAGTCTGGAAAGACGTTACAAATTTCTGTTATTACCTAATGAGAATACAGACTTTTTGAAAATTTTGATTTGTACCACCTAGCAAATATTGCGTTTATTTCTGAAAAAAGTTTCTTCTGTCGGAAAGCACCCGACCGGCAATCGGAAGTTCTGTGGTTCGATTCCCAGCAGAGCAAAAAGAGATCTTTTTTCTGAAAAAAAATTAAAATGGTTTTTATAGTTACTGTTATTGAGAAAAATGTAACTAGTTATCAATTCACAACTAGTTACTAGTAACTAGTAAAAAAAATTTCGTGTGTTTTTTGTACTTTGTTGAAGTAGTCGGATACGGAAATTAAGTTTAAATGAAAGTTATAATTTTTTTCAAATTTTCCTATAGCTTTCAGAGTGCGAGGGTGGACCATAAGGACATTTAGTTGAAAATCAGCAAAAACCATGTATTTCATTATTTTCTCGTTAACCAAACAATAAAAAATTTTTTTTTAGTAATTGAAACAAATGTTTTTTTTTTGTAAACGTTGCGTACTTCAGTTACACTGAAATTATTATTTTTCGGTTCACTTTATCAATAATTTTTTGGATAATTAATCATTATTTTACAGGTTTGAATGAAGTTACAGACCTAGGACTTTCCAGCATCGCTCTATTACCAAAACTTGACTGGTTGAATATAACTCTTGAGATTACAGGTTCTGGATTAGCAAAAATGCACAATTTACGGTATCTGGAAATTTTTACAGAAAATACTTTAACTGAAGATGCCTTGTGTGAAGTAATTCGAAATGCTCAAAATTTAGACACTATCAAAACTAATGATGAAATTTACACTCGAAACGACTGTAAAGTAATAGAAGTTGCGGTAGAAGTCACTAAAGCGAGAAAAAATGGTTTAATATTGCACATTATTTTCCAAACTACTTCCGAGAGAGACAAAGTGGAACATTTAAATGGAATTTCACCAAACCTAGTATTTGATCTCATAATTTGAGATGAAAAAATGATAAAAAGCCCCTGATATCGAGAAAATTGATAAAATTTTAAACAAAGTATAGAGTTTTATAATTGCAAAAAGGTTTTCTGAACATTATTTCACAAAATAATAATTGTCTGAATTCATTTCAGTTACGAAAAATATTTTTTAATACATATTTATATCAAACTATATTTTTTACGTAACCTTTTTTTTAATACAATATAACGTATTTTTATTTAATTAGAATTATTTTGATTATTTAGGTTAAAAAAATCTGTCCACGTTTGTATTTTGTATTCTTATGTACACTTTAAAAAGAAAAATATTAGACAAAATCAAGAGATCATTGAACATTTTTTAAAATTAATTTCTGATGGAGGAATGTCATTGTACTGTAAATAAAAAGTGGAATAAAAATTTAAATCAACTAAAAATCGCTTTCTTCCACATTATTTATTCATAATTTACGGAAACATAAAATTTATATACAAGCAGGAAATATTTATATTATTTAAAAAGATTGAAAAAAGGATTTCTGAACAATTTTAGCTTCTGTTGACAATTTTTCTTTGCTAAAGTTTCGAATACTTAAAAAGATATATTTTGAAAATTTGGAAAAAAAAGCTTTTTAGGAATTATGAAAGTTTTTTTCATGAAGATTTATTTTAATTTATGATTATTAATTGAACTTTATAGTACTCCAAATTTTAGCGAATATTTCAATTTGACAATTAGATTTTAAGCGAATTTTTGTATATTAACCGTTCTTTTTAATATTAGGGAAACTTCGAGTCAATTTAAAAGTTATTTGTAACGTCTGCAAATTTAAGAAGGATTTAAAAATAAGTTGAAAAGATTTTTTATGATTTTTCATATTGAAAAATCAATTTGGAAAAAACACTAAAATTGTAAAAAATATTATTAAATATATTATTAAAAAGTTCTACAAATTTTTGAATTGTAGAAAATTGTACTTTATTGTTAACTTTTTTACTTTCCTATAAGGAAATATAAGAAAAAATTAGCTATTTGTATTTACCTGTATTTGTGGCACAGAAGGCTTTATAGCTTGAGCGCCAGGTGAGCTCCTTATGGGCTTCCCGCCCGTATTAAAACTAAATTTAAAACTAAATTTACCTGCATTTTGTTCTTAGATTTTGTTCATTTTTCACAAAAAAATACATGTTTAAAAAAAAATTACAGATGTAGAAGTGTTTTACTTTCTTGTAAAATTTTTTTTCACCAGAGATATTTGGAAATATTTGCCAAATATTTGAAACCTTTTCAGAATATTTGAAATATTTTGCAATTAGATGGTAATATTTGTGAAATTATTGACATCACTGAAATCTTTGTGCAATCTTTAAAATCCATCTGAAATCTTTACCAAATATTTAAAATCTTTGTGTAATTTTTTTAATCTGTAGGTAATAATTACAATTTTCGTAAAATCTTTCTGAAATTTTTGGGAATCTTTGCGAAATATTTTAAATCTTTGCAAAATCTTTGAAATCTTTGGGAAATCCTTGTGTGGTTCTTTAAAATCTATCTGAAATTTTTTTGAAATTATGGAAATCTTTGTAAAATCTTTGAGAAATCATTAAAGTCTTTGTGAAATCTTTCCGAAATTTTGCTAAATATTTTTAATTTTTTGGAAATCATTGAAATCTTTATGCACTATTTGAAATCTATCTCAAATCTTTGTGAAATATTGAAAATCCTTGCAAAATGTTCAGAGTCTCTGGGAAATCATTAAAATCTATGAAAAATCTTCCTGAAATCTTCGGAAATGTTTGCGAAATATTTCAAATTCTTGTAAAATCTTTGAAATTTTTGAGAAATCATTAACAATTTTCTAAGATCTTTGGAAATCTTTGCGAAATATTTGAAATATTTTTGAAATGTCTAATAATATTTGCGAAATTACTAAAATCTTTATGAAATCTTTGGGAAATCGTCAAAATTTTTCTAAAATCTTCGGAAATCTTTGTGAAATATTTGAAATATTTTTGAAATATCAGATAATATTTGTGAAATTATTGAAATCTTTGTGGGGTTCTTTAAAATCTATCTGAAATTTTTGTGAAATAATTTAAATCTGTGTGAAATCTTTTAAATCTATCCAGAATCTTTGCGATATATTTGAAAATTTATAAAAATATTCGATAATATTTGTTTAAGTCAAAACGATGAATCTCCAACCAAAGAAATGAATTTTTAACTAAAAGGAAGAATCTTCAACCAAAAATATGAATTTTTAACCAAATAGTTGAATTTTCAACCCAAAAGATTAATTTTCTACCAAAGAAGACTACTTTTCAACAAAGTTTATTAATTTTCATCTAAAAAAACATCCACTTTCAACCAAGATTATAACAGTTAAAATTTCAGAATAATAAATGTTCAACCAAAAAAAAAAAAAAAATAATAAAAAAAAATATATTTTTTTTCATTACAAAAAAAAAAAAAAGATTTTTTAACCAACAAGGATAAAAAATAAATTTTTAGTTGAGACAATCAATTTTCAATAAAAAAAACGACTTCTCAACAAAATAATTCAATATTATACTAAAAAAGATGAATTTAATTTTTAAATTAATGTTCAACTAAAATAAATGAATTTTCAACAGAAGAGATTTTTTTTTAACCACAATGATGAATTTTCATAAAAAAATATGAAACTTTGTCCGAATAGTGAATTTTTCAATCCAAAAGACGAATTTTCTATCAAACAAAAAAAATGAATTTTCAATGAAACAGTTTTTCTTTCAATGAAAGAAATGGATTCTTAACAAGAAATAGAATACTTAAATTTTCTACTTAACAGATAATTTTTTATCGAAAAAGACTATATTTCCATCAAAAAAGGTAAATTTTTCGCAGAAAATATAATAGTTAAAATGAATTTCCAAACAAAAAACAAACAAATTTTCCAACAAAGAAATTAAGTTTTAACCAAAAAGATGAAATTTTAACTAGTGAGTCTCAGTTAATGAGTCTTTCACATAAAAGACGGATTTGCAACAAATAGTCACATTTTCACCGAAAATAGATACATTTTCAATTAAAAATAGAATAGTTTAATTTTCAGTAAAAAAATTAATTTTCAATGAAATTAAAGTAAACTTCAATGAAATAGTATAATTTTCAACCAAGGGAAGAAAATTTATATCAGAAAAGATAAATTTTCGACACAAAATGGAACAGTTACATTTCCAGTTTAAAAAATTAATTCTAAATCAGAAAAGTCTCATTTTTAAACAAAAAGATCAATTTTCAATTAATAAGATCAATATTTAACAAAGAAATGAATTTTCCAAAAAAATGATGAATCTTCAAACAAAAATATGAATGTTTAATCAAATAGTGAGTTGAATTTTGAGCTCAAAAGATTAATTTTCCACCAAAAAAGACTCATTTTCAACAAAGTTTCTGAATTCTCACTTAAAAGACATCAATTTTCAACCAGTATTAGAACAATTAAAATGTCCAGTTTGAAAAATTAATTCTAAATAAGAAAAATCTCATTTTCAACCAAAAAGATCAATTTTCAACCAATAAGACGAATTTTCCATGAAATACAGGAATTTTAAACCAGACATTTGAATTTTCAACTTAAGAAGATAAATTTTGGATCAAAAATGTACGAGTTAAATTTTCAGTTGAAAAAATTAATTCTCATCTAGGAAACTTTATTGTCAACAAAAGAATTAAATTTTGAACAAAGGAAGGAGGTTTCAATTAAAATGATGAAACATTAACCAAATAAATGAATTTTTAACAAAGTAGTTCCACTTCCAAATAAGTAGTTGAATTTTCTACCAAAAAAGATTAATTTTCTATAAAAAAAGACTCATTTTCAACAAAGTTGATGAATTTTCACCTCAAAAAAAATCAATTTCTAACCAAGATTAGAATAGTTAAAATTTGAGAAAAATAAATGTTCAACAGAAAAAAAAAAGAATTTTCAAAACCACATTTTGTTCATACCAAAAAAATTATTTTTCAACATAATAATTCAATTTTAAACTAAAAAAGCTAAATTTATAAACCAAAAATATAATATTTCAATTTGCAATTAGAAAAGTAAATTAAAAAAAAAACGAGTTTTCAGCAAAATTAATCAACTTTCAACTAAAAATATAATTTTTCAGGCAAAAATGGAATAGTTATATCTTCAGTTAAAAAAATTAATTTCCAACTTAAAAGAAACGAATTTTCAACGAAAGAAATTATTTTTTAATCACTATGATGAATTTTCAACAAAAAATATGAAATTTTGATCAAATAGTGGACTTTTCAATCCAAAAGATGAATTTTATATCAACAAAAAGACGAATTTTCAACTAAACTGTATATCTTTTTCAATAAAAAAAATTAATTCTTTACAAAAAATAGAATAGTTGAATTTTCTACTGGAAAGATAATCTATTAACGAGAAAGATTACATTTCTATCAAAAAAAGTAAATTTTCCACAGAAAATGTAATAGTAAAAGTGAATTTTCAACTAAAATGATGAATCTCCAACTTAAAAAAATTTAATTTCCAATCAAATACATGAATTTTCAACCAAAAAAGAAACGATTTTTCAACAAAATTGTTAAAGTTAAAATAAGAGAACTTTACTAACAAAAAAGATTGATTTTATCAACAAAGAGTTGAATTTTCACCTAAAACAGATAAATTTTCAAATAAAAATAGAATAGTTAAATTTTCAGTACAGAAATTAACTTTCAATAAAACTGAAATAAATTTTCAACGAAATTGTATAGTTTTCAACTAAGAACAATAAATTTCTATCGAAAGGATAAATTTTCGACAAAAAGTAGAAGTTACATTTTTAGTTGAAAAAATTAATTCTAAATAAGAGAAAACTAATTTTGAACCAAAAAGGTAAATTCACAACGAATAAGATGAATTTTTTACTCAAATAGATGAATCTATAACAAAGTACAGGAATTTTCAAATCAAATATTTGAATTTTTAAAGGAATTTTCAACCAGAAAGATCAATTTGAACCAGTAAGATGATTTTTCTATGAAAATAGATGAATTTGCAATAAAGTAAACGAATTTTCAAATGAATATTTCAATTTTTAAAGGAATTTTCAACCAAAAAAACAAATTCCAAAAAAATAATTTGTACTTTTATTAATAATAATTACATTATTTAAATTTCGCGGGCAAATGCATCTCTTCAAATTGGGAAGGGTGCTAAATTTAAACGATAAATAATTATATTTATTAATAATTATTATAATTTATTTATAATATTTATGATATAACAAGAAATAAAAAATAAATAAATAAAAATATGAATAATAATATTAATGCAAAATAAATTTTGTTTCTAAATATATCTAAAATACTTTTTAGTTGTGTTCTCAAGTCAAAAAGGCAAATTTTCAACCAAAGAAATGAATTTTTAACTAAAACTATGAATTTTCAACCAAAAATATGAATTTTTTTAGTTGAATTTTCAACCCAAAAAATTAATTTCTTACCAAAAAAGACTCATGTTCAACCAAGTTTATGAATTTACATCTAAAAAACATGAATTTTCAAACAAATGTATAACAGTTAAAACGTTGAAAAAATAAATGATCAACAAAAAAAAAAGAATTTTCAAAAAAAAGATTTTTTTTCATGCAAAAAAAAATGTTTTTTTTTTTAACCAACAACAGAAGAATGAAATTTTCAGTTGAGACAATCAATTTTCAAAAAAAAAAAAATGAATTCTCAACAAAATAATTCAATATTAAGCTAAAAATGGTGAATTTGCAAACCAAAAATATGATACATATTTCAATTTGCAGTTAGAAAATGAAATTAAAAAAAAATTAGTTTTCGGTATAATATTGATAAATTTTAAAGTAAAAATATAAATTTTCAACTAAAAAGAAACAAATTTACAACCAAAGAAATTATTTTCTAATCACAATGATGAATATTCAACCAAAAATATTAAATTTTGTCTAAATAGTGGATTTTTCAACACAAAAGACAATTTTTCTATCAACAAAAAAAACAACGAATTTTCAACTGAACAGATAATTTTTTAATTAAAAAGATTATGTTTCTATCAGAAAAGGTAAATTTTCCACAAAAAATGTAATTTTCGACCAAATTTATGCATTTCAGACTAAAAAGATAAATTTTTCCACCAAAAATAATGAGAGAGTACTCTTTTACAAAAAAAGACGGATTTTCAACAAATAGTTGAATTTTCACCGAAAACGCATAAATTTTCAATCCAAAATACAGTAGTTTAATTTTCAGTTAAAAATCATTTTCAATAAAAAATTAAAGTAAATTTTGAACGGAATAGTATAATTTTTAACGAAGAAGATTTTATTTATATATTATTTTATAATATATAAATTGATTTATATAAATTGTTGACCAAAAATTAAACAGTTACATTTCCAGTTTAAAAAATTAATTCTAAATAAGAAAAATCTGATTTTCAACCAAAAGTATGAATTAGGCATCAAGAAGATTAAATATTTTCCCACAAAATTCGAGTTTTCAATATAATACAGGAATTTTAAACCAGATATTTGAATTTTCAACTCAAAAAGATAACTTTTGAACCCAACATTTGCTTGAAATTATTTTTTGGAATTCACCCCGAATTCTTATTAATGTTCCCTGAATTCTTTGGAATTCTCTTGAATTTTTTTAATCCGCTTCAATTTTTCTAAACTCACTCAATTCTAGTTAATTCAATGTATTTTTTTTTGATTTTTCAAAAGTTTTTATTTAATTGAACTTCAACAAAAAAAAAGAATTTTCAAATCAACAGTTCTTTTTCAACTAAAGATATAAAAATAGTTGAATTTTCACCTGAAACAGATAAATTTTCAACTAAAAATAGAATAGTTAAATTTTCAGTTAAAAAAATTAATTTTCAACTAACAGGAAACGAATTTTCAACTAAAGAAATTAACTTTTTAATAAAATGATGAATCTTCAACCAAGAATATGAGTTTTTAATCAAGCAGTTAGTGGAATTTTCAACTCGAAAGATTAATTTGTTTACCAAAAAAGGCTCTTTTTCAACAAAGCACCTGAATTTTTATTTCGAAAAAACTCAATTTTTAACCAAAATTAGAATAGTTAAAATATCAGAAAATAAATGTTCCACAAAAACATGTCAAAAAAAATATTTACGTTTTCATTAAAAAAAAAAAGATTTTTTAACAAAAAATAGAAAAATTAAGTTTTCTACTAAAGAAAGAAACGAATTTCCAACCAAAGAAATGAATTTTGAATCACAATGATGAATTTTCAAAATTCCTTTAAAAATTCGAATATTTGATTGAAAATTAATGCACTTTGTTATAAATTCATCTATTCTGATAGAAAATTCATCTTATTTGTTGGAAATTGATCTTTTTGTTTGAAAATTGGTTTTTCTTTTATTTAAAATTAATTTTCTAATATAAAAATGTTTTTGGGTGAAATTATACTATTTCGTTGAAAATTTAATTCCATTTTGTTGAAAATTAATTTTTTTACTGAAAATTTAACTATTCTATTTTTAGTTGAAAATTTAACTGTTTTAGATGAAAATTCAACTAGTTTTGATAAAAAATTCATTTCTTTGGTTGAAAATTCAACTATTTTGTTGAAAATTCATTT
Source organism: Andricus quercusramuli (assembly GCA_932178445.1). Taxonomy (NCBI): domain Eukaryota; kingdom Metazoa; phylum Arthropoda; class Insecta; order Hymenoptera; family Cynipidae; genus Andricus; species Andricus quercusramuli. The sequence goes on from CAKNXH010083605.1 coordinate 26,751, forward strand.
TTTGTTAAAGTTCAATTAAATAAAAACTTTTGAAAGTTAAAAAAAAATACATCGAATTAACTAGAATTCAGTAAATTTAGAAGAATTGAAGTGGATTTAAAAAATTCAAGAGAATTCCAAAGAATTCAGGGTACATTAATAAAATTTGGGGTGAATTCCAAAAAATAATTTCAAATATCTGGTTTAAAATTCCTGTATTATATGGGAAACTCGAATTTTGTGAGAAAATATTCAATCTTTTTGGTGACTAATTCATCCTTTTGGTAGAAAATGAGATTTTTCTTATTTAGAATTGATTTTTTAAACTGGAAATGTAACTGTATATTTAATCTCTCCCTTTTACGGGTTTGAGGGCCTCCGCTCCCTGTACATATATTTACATTTCATCCTTAGTCTAACTTATTCGCTGCTTATATTCTAATTCTCCGCCTTACATGATAACAGTCATATTGATACTATTATTCTTAACTTTCTACAAATCTAAGCATGAGCGACCTTCCAGGGCTTCCGTTTTCTCTTACCATCAAATGCATTTTCAACGATTTAAAATTTACCATTTTTCTAGTGACTTTCCTTCACAGAGGATTACCCGTTTGGCTCTGCCCTGTTCCCTTGCTTTCTCTTATTTCTTCCAGCTTTTTCATCCACATCACTCCCTGTCCATTACCATCCAAGATCCATCTCACACACTCATCCACACTCAACTGTCCATCTTCCTCTCCTGTACACCTCTCTAACACATGTGCCCATGACTCCACCTCGTATCCACATACTCTGCACAAATTATCCTCTTCATCCATCCAATATCTACAAGATCTCACTCCTTCCCCCATTCTAAATAATACCACCCTATTCCATTTGTCTTCCTTTTTCATCTTTTGCAAATATTCTGGTTCCGTCAACCCTTTGACCATCATATAGCATCTATTGTACTTCGAATCCATAATTTTTCTCCATCTCTCTTCTCCTTGTCTTACTAATAGCTCTAATTCTATGTTCTGCCAATCCAGAACCCCTTCCTGCATATCACAAACATTCCTCATTTTTGTCCTTTCTTCCTCCCATTTCGAGTTTCCCAAATTTCCTCTCGTCTCCTTGTTCCGAACTTCATCCAAGCATACTTGTGCTATTCTGCTCCCCTCCCCCCTTTTCAGTTTCTCTTCAAACCTCCAGGCTCTCTTAATTTGTCTCGTTACCATTTTCTCCCTTCCTAGTTCTTCCCTCAACATGTATCCTGGGCAACTCCAACTAACCCCCATTACCCATCTCAGAAATCTCTCATGCATACTTTCCACTTTCCTATGTTCCTTCCATCCCCAGACTTCTACCCCATAACCCAATACCGCCCATACCAACGCATCAAACAACCAGACCCTCATTCTCCAGTCGTCCTTGAACCTTCTCTTTCCTATACCCCATACTTGGCCCATTACTTTGCTCGCACATTCGATTCTCTTCCTCACCTGCACCTCGTTTCCCTCTCCTGCCTCAAACCAGAAACCTAAGTAACAGAACTCCTCCACAGTTTCCACTGTTTGTCCGTTCATCTTCCAACCGTAACCTATTTTGGTCTTTCTCTTTCTGAAGCACATCACCTTGGTCTTCCCTACGTTCACCGTCAGTTCTTTTGCTCGTACATATTCTTCGAAAATTTTTATCATTAGGTTCATACCCTTCTCATCGTCTGCTAATAGAACTACGTCGTCCGCGTATGCTAGAGAGTATAGTTTGCTATTACCCAGGATCGTCCCCCCTTTCCCTTTCTCCTTTAGCTTCTCCTCTAAGTCTGCCAGCAGCATATTAAAGAGCAGCGGACTCAACGGGCACCCTTGCCTAAGACCTCTTTCTGTCCAGAAAACCTCCCCTTTCCCCCCCCCCCGCCCCCGCATCTTCACCCTAATCCTGGTTTCAGTAAAAATTTCCTTTATCCTCTTCACTAACCCTTCCTCTATTCCCTTCTCTTTCATTGCCTGCCATAGAACTTTTCTATTCACTGAGTCAAAAGCTGCTTTAAAATCTACGAACAAGGCTACTAATTTCCCTTTTTTTCTCCCTAAGTTTCTGTTAACCAAGTAGTTGAGTACGTAAATGTTATCTATTGTTCCCATCCCTTTTCTAAATCCCGTCTGATTGTGTGGGATACTTTGCTTCTCTTCTATCTGACTCTCCAACCTTTTTCTTAGAATTTCCGCGTATATTTTATAACCCACTGGCATGAGGGTGATCCCTCTGTACTCTTCTACCTTCTTACTATCCCCTCTCTTGACAAGCGGTACCACCAGCCCTGTCCTCCACTCCTCCGGCCACCCTTCTCCTTTCCCGACCTTGTTGCAGATCTTCCACATCCCTTCCCTAGTCCCTTCTCCTCCATACTTTATCGCTTCGTTCTCCATACCATCCTCTCCTGTAGCCTTGCTTCTTTTTAGTCTATCTATCGCCTCATTCACTTCTTCTCTTGTTATTTCGTTCACTTCCTCCCTTTCTCCCTTGACTGTCTTTCTATTTTCCCCTTCGATCCTATTTTGTTCTCCCCCTAGCAGACCCTTAAAATAATCCGTCCATTCATCCATTTCTATTTCTTCATTCACGCCCCTCCTTCCTCCTCTTTCCCTGTTTATCACATCCCAAACCCTACCTTCTTTGATTGCTTTTTCTACTTCTTCCTTGTATTTCTCCTTTCCTTTTTGCTTTTTCCCTTCCAGCATCCTCTCATGTTCTCTTTTCCTCCTGTTGTACTCCGCCTTCTCTATTTCTCCTTTCCTGCATTTTCTTACAGACTCTTTCATTCTCTCCTTACTCTCCCTGCATTCCTCATCCCACCAGCCTCTCTTTCCCTTTTCTCTTCCTTCTTTCGCACCTATCTCATCCCTTACCTTCTCAATCGACCCTTTCAACCTCTCAATCAACAAGTCTACTT
>CAKNXH010083606.1:0-12032 GCA_932178445.1 Andricus quercusramuli
GTCACCAAAAGGGTCACCAAAAGGGTCTCCAAAAGGATCACAAAAAGGGTCACCAAAAGAGTCAAAAGAGTCTTTAGAAGAGACTCCAGAGGACTCTCCGGAAGACTCTATTGGTTCTGGCACTACTAGTTTGATCTCAACAATGAATAAAGATATTTCACAGGTACTGACTATGTTTTTCAGTAAATTGTTTATTCATGTCTCTGTCTTAATAATTTGGAAAACTGCGATAAAATCTTTATTTCAAGAACGGTCACCTCCCTCGATTTTTATTTTCTACTAGAAACAAACGAGCGAGCTTTGCGCGCGATTTTTTTTCACAAAATTTTTAAATTAAATATAAAATTAATATAAACAATATTTTTTCGTACTTCATAGTATCAATTATCTAATATTATTTTTCAAATAATTTATAGACAACGAAACCGTTGCATTTTTCATCAAAAATACCAATTTCCAAAGAAAAATATACACATAACCTATTGTTGTTACAATATTGTAAATATTCTTTGAGATCTAAGGATTTTTTATTAATAATATCAATTTTAGACAGAAAACGCTAACATAACAAGAAAAAAATTGTTCAAGATTGTAAATCTTATTTGGAATATATATTTTTTTTAACACAATTTTCCGACGGAAAACGCTAAAACAATACAAAATTGTTAACAAATTTTAATATTATTTCTGGCATAATTTTTTTCTTCAAAAAACGATTTCCTGTAAAAAACTGTTACATAACCAGAAATTGTGGAAAAATTCTAAATTATTTTTTAAACCCTAATGTTTTTGGTTTCGAAATACCAGTTTTTCGTGTAAAACACTAAAGTAATCTCATATTAAAAAAAAATTATGGACCTCTAAAATCTAATGCATTTGTTTATGAAAGATCTATTTCCAATGAAAAACATTAATATAACCTCAAACTGTTCAAATTGTTAAAAGATTTCAAATATTATTCCTAGGATAATGATTTTTATATGAAAAAAATATTCTCTGTAAAAACCTTTATATAACAAGAAACTGTTCAAAATTTGTCATTCTTTCTCAAAACACTAATGATTTTCGTTTTTCAATACCAGCTTTTGGTGTAAAACACTAACGTAACCTAAAATGTAGAAAAAATATGAACCTTTAAAAAATTATGTTTTTTGCTTAAAAAGTTATGTTTTTTTAAAACTCGATTTTTCATCGAAAACGTTAATATAACCTCAAACTGTTCAAAAACTGAAATTTTTGTTCAAACTATAATGATTTTCTTCCTAAAATATCGATTTTTGGCATGAAACGCCAATATAACATAAAATGCTCAGAAATGATGAATAATGTTCAAAATCCAATTTTTTTATAAAAAATACCAATTCACGACGAAAAAAACACTTAAATAAATCGAATTGTTAAAAGATTCTAAATATTATTCCTGCTATAATGATTTTTATACATAAAAAACATTTTCTGTGAAAAACGTTAACATAACCAGAAACTGTTCGAAATTTGTACATCTTTTTCAAACAATAATGATTTTTGTCATGAAATGCCAGTTTTTGGTGTAAAACACTAATGTAACATAAAATTAAAAAAAAAAAATATGAACCTTTACAATCTAATGTTTTCTGCTTAAAAAAAAAAACTATTTCCTATCGAGATCGTTAATGTAACCTAAAACTGTTCAAAAACTGAAAATCGTTTTTGAACTATATTGATTTTTGTTTTAAAATACCAATTTTTGGCGTAAAACGCTAACATAACCTAAAATTGTTAAAAATTGTGAATCGTTTTTGAAATCGAATTATTTCATTGAAAATCCCAATTTCCGACAAAAACACTGAAATAATCTAAGTTTGTTACAATATGCTAAATCTTGTTCAAATTATAATGATTTTTGTTTGAAAATAAAAATTTTGTTGTAAACAATACAGTTATCAAAAATTTTTGAAAGATTCTAAATCTTGTTCAAATTATAATAATTTTTTTTAAATACCAATTTCATTTTGGAACACTGTAACGTAACTAAAAATTGTGAAAAAATTTATTATGAACTTTTGAAATTGAACGTTTTCTTTAAAAGACCGACTTTCTGTGGAAAACGTTAATGTAACCTGAAGATATTCAAAAATTGTAATTTTTTTCAAACCATAATGATTTTTGTTTGAAAATAAAAATTTTGGTGTAAACACTACAGTAATAAAAAAATGTTTAAAGGTTCTACATTTTGTTCAAACCCTAATGATTTTTATTTGGAAATTTCAATTTTTGGTGTAAAACACTAACGTGACCTAAATTCAAAGGAAAATTATAAACCTTTAAAATCTAATGATTTTTGTTTAAAAAAAAACTATTTCCTATGAGAAACGTTAATGCTGGAAATATTGTTCAAAACATATTAATTTTTGTACTAAAATACCCATTTTCGGTATAAATAGCCAACGTAACCTAAAATTGTAAAAAGGTTCGAATGGTCTTTAAAATATAATTTTTTAATCAAAAATACAATAATTACCAACAGATTCTAAATCTTGGAGAAAGCATAATGATTTTTGTTTCAAAATATAAATTTTTGTGTAAAACGCTATAGCGTTTTACACAAAAATTAGTTATAAATAAGTTATAAGGTAACCTAAGATTGTTCCAAAATTATGAATCCTTAAAACTCAATGATTTTGGTGTTTCAAAATTTTAATTTCCAATAAAAAAACGTCAATGAAAGTAATAAAAACGATTGATTAGAAAATTAAATTTTTGTCGAAGAGAGGAAATTTACATTATTATTATTTTAATTCGTGAAACAAGTTTTTTTTAACATTTTGAATCATATTTTTATTGAATTGCAGCGAGGCAGATTTTTTATTTTCAAGATGATTATTTTGATGAAAATGAAGAATGTTTATTTTAAACAATGTTTAAAATCAGAAGAGGGAAATTTTTCGTTTTTAATATTTTTATTTAATTGTCAGGAAGAATTTTTTATGTACAATTTTTCTCAATCAGAAGAATGTTTTTATTTTTAACAATTTGGTATTTAATTTGTTTCTGAACTAGAAGAGGGAATTTTTGTGTTTAATTTATTTTTAAATTGACAAATGGGAATATTTTGTATTCTCAAAATTTTTGTTTAGTTGGAAGAAAGGAGTTTTTGGATTATAATTTTTTTCTGAGTTGAAATTGGATATTTTTTTATTTTTAACATTTTTATTCATTTGGAATTTTTGAATTTCTGATAATTTTTGAATACAGATTTGTTTCTGAATTGATTAGGGACATTTTAATTTGTAAGATTCTGATTAATATTTCAGTTAGGTTGAAGAAATGCAGGTTCCTTTTAGATATTTTCTATTGATAAAAAGGAGGCATTTTATATTACCAATTTTTTTGGGAATGGAAAAAAGGAATTTTCAATTTTTAGCATTTTTATTTCATTGGAAGGGATGGAATTTCGGCATGTAATTTGTTCCTGAATTGGAAGTGAGACTTTTTTAATTCAGTGGAAATTTTTTCCTTTCTTGTTTCAAAATTCGACTTTTGCGTTTCAAAATTGATCTCTTTTTGTGAAAAAAAATCGAATTAATTTTGATTGAAAATTTGACAATTTTGATAGAATATTAATCTAATTTGATGGACGATTTAGCTATTTTGTTAAAAAATAGTCTTTTTTGGTTGAAGTCAACTGTCTTTCGTTTCAAATTAAAATTTTTTTCGATTGAAATAATTTCAACTATTATGTTTTTTGTTGATAATTTATCTATTTTTGTTGAATGTGCATGCATTTTGTTGAAAATTGAACTATTTTATTTGGTTTAAAAGTAGATTTTTTGTGAAAAAATCGTATTTTCGAATTGAAAATGCAATTATTTTGGTAGAAAGTTCAAAAAGTTTGTTGAAAAATAACGAAATTTTTTTTTCAAAATTCATCTTTTTTGGTTGCAAAATATTGACTTTGGTTGGGAAATTCACTCCTTCTAATAAAAAAATTTCTGAAGAGGGTTCAGCTATTTTTTTGAAAATTTGTCTTATCTTGTGAAAATGTAGCTACTTGATCGAAAGTTGATCAACTTTGTTGTAAATTCAGTTTTTGCGTTAAAAATTCATAATTTTTTCTGAAAATTTAACAATTATTTATCCAATTCGTTTTTTTTTTCGTAGAAAATTCAACCATTTGGTTGAAAATTAACTTTTTGGTTGAAAATTAATATTTTCGGCTTGAAAATTCAACGACTTGGTTGAAAATTCATGTATTTCGTTGATAGTTTAAGTATTTTTGTATAAAGTCCAAATTTAGTCAAAAATTAACTTTTTTGTCGGAAATTTAACTCTTTTCCAAAAAATGCATCTCTTTGATTTTTAAATTCAAGAAATTTTAACCACTTGGTTGAAAATTTTATTTTTGTTTGAAATTTAACTGTTTTATTGGAAATTAGTCTTTATGGTTTGAAAATGGTAAAAAATTCAACTACTTGGCTCAAAATTACCTTTTTTGACAAAAATTAATATTTTTGTATGAAATTTCACCCATTTGGTTGAAAATTCATCCATTTTGTTAGAAATTTGAGTATTTTGGTAAAAAGTCCAAATTTGGTTGAAATGTAACTTTTTTGTTGAAAATTTGTCTTTTTGCCTTGAAAAATAATTTTTTCCGGTAAAAAATTTCATTTTTTTTTAAAAGTATAAATGTTTGGTTGAAAAATGTGACAGAAAAAATTTTACTTCAACTCATGCCTATTTCCTTTTTAATTAAGTTTTTATGAATTATCATCTTAGTTATTCTTATTTTTTAGCTATAAAATTAAGAAAATAAAACAAGTAAGTTGTTAGGTAACTTGAAGTTACCTAACTAAAATACAAACTTTTCGTTTATATTTTTGTTTTCTGAATTAAAAAAAACATTTTTTTTATTTATTTAATTTCAATTTTTTTCTGATTCGGAAGAAAGAAATTTTTGACTTCTAACATTTCTATTCAATCAGAGGGAGGACATTTTGATATTTAATTTGGTTCTGAATTGGAGAAGGGCATTCTTGTTTTAAATTTATTTCTATATTGAAAAAGGGATATCTTTTTTTTTTAATCTTTATTGAGTTGTAAGGAAGTAACTTTTGGTGAATAATTTTTTTTCTGAATTGAAAGAGGATTTTTTTTTAACATATTGGTTAATATTTTAAATGTGTCAAATTCGGAAAAACTATTTAATTTTCACGTTTCCCTTCAGATCAAAAAGGAGGAATTTTTTATTTTCAATTTTTTTCTGAATTGGAAGAGAAGAATTCTTAATTCTAAATAATTTTATTCGTTTATTTATTTAAAGCGCTTTCAATAATATTTTAATTAAGTTACAGAGTCAGGTTTTCTTCAGATATTTTCCTCTGGATAAAAAGGAGGAATTTTTTAATTGAAATTTTTTTCTGATCCAGAGGAAGGAAGTTTTTGTACCTCTAACATTTTTATTTAATTACAGTGAGAACTTTTTGATATTCAATTTGTTTCTGAATTCAAAAAGGGGCATTTCTTAGTCTTCAAATTATTATTGAATTTTAAGAAAGGAACTTTTAATGAACATATTTTTTCTTAATTAAAAGAGAGATTTTTTTAATTTCTAACATTTTGGTTAATATTTTAACTGGGGGCATTCTTAATTTGAAATTTTTTTCAGAGTTGGAAGAGAGGAATTTTTTTTTATGTTTCTCTGAGTTGAAAGAGAGATTTTTTTCAAACATTTGTAGTGAGTTAAATAAGGTCAAATTATATATTTTTAACATTCGGCTTGGGATGAAAGGGGGGAATTTTTTAGTTAAATTTTTGTTTTTGAACTTTTTGTTTGATATTTTGATAATAATAAATTTTAATCTATTTTCAGGAAAGTCCACCACTACGGATAGTGCACGAGGGTCGAGATATCTTAAATTTGGGTGCAAATCTCAGAGAACCAACCTGGCACAATTGGAATCCAAGAAACCATAAATATGATGAAGAGGAGGAAGGGTTGAAGAAGCGAAATTCTGTGTATTTCCGTCTGAATTCCATAGGCGAAGAAGCTCTCACAGAAGATTATCCAGTCGTAAGTTAAACAATTATTTAAATTTTTCAACTATAATAAAAAAAAATATATTAAAAGCTTCAAAAGCAATATTTCATTTTAAAAAATTTGAATTCTAATTTTCTTCTCTGTAAAATGTTATAATTTTGAATTAGATTAAAATCCAATTCAAAATCCTATTGGACGTCCAATACTGTAGTTAATGTATAGAATTCCTGAAAATAAAAACAAGAATCCATTGACCAAATTTGGACAACCACCATAAAATCCGAAATTTTTTTTTTCAAGAAATTTTTTTTTTTAATTAACATAGGAGCATTTTATGGTGGTTCTTCAAATTTGGTCTTTGGATTCTTGTTTTCATTTTCAGGGATTCTATACATTGTGTTCTTTATTTTTATAATTTTCTTTAAATTTTGCTTTTCGATTTATCAACATAATCTCTTTTATATAAAACATTATTTATAGATATTTGTGAACTCTATAAGTACATTAGGGTGGTCCAAAAATGCATGGGAAAATTTTTTCTTGAAATTTTTATGGGGACACCACTCAAATTTGTTCGAATCCACACAAAAAAAGCCATTTTTTTGCTTTGAGAAAAAATGATATTTAGGGGTGCCGCAAGCCCCATTAAACTCAACATGTATTTCCCATAAGAAAATAAGACGTTTTTGTAAATCTTATTCAGAATCCTCGATATTATCTCAATCAAGTTGAAACTCGACATTTCTCTCCACAATTAGCCATAGAATACGAATAACATATCACTTTTCAAATATCAACACCATAAGTCTGTTTTATAGGGTCCCAAAGAAACCCCATAAGTGAAAAAATGGGTTTTACGAGTTTTTGGGGCTAATTATGATTTTCTTGCAGTTTTTTGAATGCGAATTGATATTTAATAGATAAAATATTCCTTTATACTGAAAATTAGATGCTTTCTTGAATTGTTTAAACAATTTATTATTGTTTTTAGCAATTTTCTCATAGAATGAAGTTAGAAAGACGCGGTTTTTTCACAAATTTTCCATTTTTTGTCAAATTTTTCATTAGAGGGAAGTGATAGTTCATCAATGTTAACAAGAGTGATTTTTGAAATAATTTATTAATAATGTTGATAATATTCTCTCAGAAAAATGCTACAAAATTGCAAAAAAAAATCACTTTTAGTCAAATTTTCAATTAAGATAAGTTGAGTAATTTATGAGAGTCTAGAAAATTTACCGTTTAAACAATTTATTATAATCATTAACAATATTATATTTGAATAATGCTAGAAAGATGCGTTTTTCTTTTAATTTCTGGCTTTTTGTCCAATTTTCATTTGAAGTAAAGTAATAATGAATTCAAGTTAACAAAATAATTGTCTCAACAATTTGTTATCATTGCTAATAATAATCTCTTTGCTTAATTGGTAGAATGTTGCGGTTTTTTTTTTAAATTTTCAACTGTTTGTCTATTTTTCATTAGGCGTGACGTGATAATTAATTAGTTTTAGCAAAAATAATTGTTTGAACAAATTATTATTGTTTATCACTATCTTCATCTATATTAATTGCGCCTGATAGTTGCGGGTTTTCGGAAATTTTTACCGTTCTGTCCTTTTTTCGCTGAGTGAGGTAATAATTAATGAAAGTTAACAAAAAAGTGGTTCAAACAATTTAATATTGCTTATAACTATCTTTTCTTAGATAAGTGCTAGAAAGTGGCGGTTTTTTCTAAAAATTTTCACTTTGCATCGCCTTTTTATTTATGAATAAATAATAAGTCAACCACAATAAAAATGATTTTTCGAATGGTATTGTTGTTTCAGGTGAATTATTTTTGCTCTTTTTCCAATGTTTAAAAAAAAATTAATTTGAAGAAGAAGAGCTATCTTACACAAGAGGCAAAAACAAAGAACAGAATAATTAATTAATTGATAATTAATTGCGTAAGATAGATTTTTTTCTTTGAATTAATTTTTTTGAAGCATTGGGAAAAGAGCAAAAATAATTCACTTAAAACAACAATACCATTCGAAAAATCATTTTTGTTATGGTTAACTTATCATTTGTTCATAATTAAGAAGGCGATGCAAAGTGAAAGATTTTAGAAAAAACCATCACTTTCTAGCACCTATCTAAGAAAAGGTAGTTTTAAACAATATAAAATTGAGTAAACAACTTTTTTATTAACTTTAATTAATTATTACAAACAATTGAATTACAAACAGTTGAGAATTTCAGAAAAAACCGCAACATTCTACCAATTAAGCAAAGAGAATATTATGAACAATAATAATAAATTATTTAAACAATTATTTTGTTAACTTGAATTCATTATTACTCCATTCCAAATGAAAATTGGACAAAAAGGTAGTTTCAACAAAAAAACTACATCTTTCTAGCATTATTCAAATATAATATTATTAATAATTATAATAAATTGTTTAAGCAACTAATTTTTTCGACTCTAATTAATTACTCAACTTATCTTAATTGAAAATTTGACTAAAAGTGCTTTTTTTTGCAATTTTGTAGCACTTTGGTAAGAAAATATTATTAAAATTACTAATAAATTGTTTAAACAATCACTCTTGTTAACATTGATGAACTGTCACTTCCGTCTAATTGAAAATTTGACAACAAATGGAAAATTTGTGAAAAAAATGCGTCTTTCTAACTCCATTCTATGAGAAAATTGCTAAAAACAATAATAAATTGTTTAAACAATTCAAGAAAACTTCTAATTTTCAATATAAAGTAATATTTTATCTATTAAATATCAATTCGCATTCAAAAAACTGCAAGAAAATCATAATTAGCCCCAAAAACTCGTAAAACCCATTTTTTCACTTATGGGGTTTCTTTGGGACCCTATAAAACAGACTTATGGTGTTGGTATTTGAAAAGTGATATTTTATTTGTATTTTATGGCTAATTGTGAAGAGAAATGTTGAGTTTCAACTCGATTGAGATAATATTGAGGATTCTGAATAAGATTTACAAAAACGTCTTTTTTTCTTATGGGAAATACATTTTAAACTTCATGGGACTTGCGGCAATCCTAAATATAATTTAAAACAAAAAAAAAAATAGATTTATTTTTGTGTGGATTCGAACAAATTTGGGGGGTGTCCCCATACAAATTCGAAAAAAAAATTTTGAACCACCCTAAAGTACATATTACTAATTTATACAAGCTTCCTAATTTTTTTGAAAATCAAAATATTAAATAATTAGGTGAAAGCTCATAAATTAATTTATTAAAAATATTGAAATCTAATTTCCCTTTCTTCCACAGAATCTATGCACACACACGGGGTGTGAATTTACACAGCCGTCACACTTCCTCTTTCCGGTAAGCATATCAGTACAAACGATATTTTAATTTTAATTTAGAATTTTAAAAATTTTCAAAACTACAGACGTTTTGAATAATTTCTAATATTTGTTTTGTGTTTTAATGATTTTCTTTATTTGAAGAATTTTATTCGAATTTTTTTTCTCAATTTCTTATCAGTACATTTATTTTTATCTACGCGCGCTATCATTTTTTTCGCCTCACGGAATTTATAAATTAAAATAAAAAAATTAACATGAATGAAAAATTTTTGTATTTCATGTTATCAATTATCTGAAATAATAAACAAAAGAGGGACATTTTTTTTGTAATTGATGAAAATTGATACCTAATTTCAGAATTAATATTTATTTTTATACAGTATATCGACAATCAAACATTGCATTTTTTTCGAAAATACCAATTTACAACGAAAGACACTAACTTAACCTAATTTTTTTTTCAAATTGTATTTATAGTTCTGTAAGTAAAAATTATTTTTGTTTAAAATAACCAATTTCCGTTTAAAAATGTTAACATACCCGTTTATTGTACAAATATTGTAAATATTATTTGAAATCTAATTATTTTTTATAAAAAACAGTAAATTTAGAAAAAGGACCCTAACATAGAAAAAAAATTGCTTAAGATTGTAAATCTTTTTCTTGAAACGAGTATTTTTGTATGGGAAATAAAATAAAAATGTTAACATAACCTTAAATTGTTCAAAACTTTTCTACCATCGTTAAAATTCAGTGATTTTTTATTAAATTTACCAATATCTGATATGAAACGCCAAAAAATGGTACAAAAATTCTGAACTTATATTATTATAATTTAAAGAAAGATAATAATCTGAAAAATTTGATGATTTTTCAAATTAAAAATGCCAGAACATAACCTAAAATTGTTAAAAAGTTATGAATATTGTTAAAAAAATAATTTTATCAACTAAAATACCAATTTTCGACAAAAAACACTAACTTAATCAAAAATTATTAATTGTTTATCAATCTTGTTTCAGTTAGAAAAATTACTTTCAACAAGAAAAAATAACTTTAAAGAAAATAGATACATTTTCAAACAAAGTGATGAATTTTCGAATAAAATTGTGAATATTTAACTGGAATAGTTGAATTTAAATCAGAAAGATGAATTTTTAAATGAAGTGATGAATCTTTAATTAGAAAATTTGAAATTCGGACCAAAAAGATGAATTTTCAACCAAGAAGATTAATTTCTACCAAAAAAGACCAATTTTTAATTAAAAAAGATCATTTCTGAACATGAAGTTGAATCAATAAATTTATAGTCAAAAAATGAATGTTCAACTGAAGAGATGAATCTTTAACTAAAATTATGGAATATTCGACTGGAATAATAGTTACATTTTCAGCTGAAAAAAACAAGTACTTTTATTTTCAAACTAAAAGAGTTATTTTCAACTAAATTTTCTGCGAAAACAGGGGAATCTTCAACCGAAAAAAACTAATTCTCAACAAAATAAGTACATTTATAACAAAAAAGATGAATTTTCAAATAAAATTATGTATTTCAAAACAAAGGGGTGATTTTCAATCAAGAAGATTAATTTTCTACCAAAAAATACGAATTTAAACTAAAATTCCAAGAAAAACTATTAAAATTTTAACTTAAAAACTAGAAATTTTAGCTAAATTGCGATTTTCATCAGTATTAATAATAATTCAATTGATAGCCCTTTTCATACATTTTACATACGAACTAATTATTATTTTATTGGTTTGCCCTAATTTTCCCGGCTCTAAAGTGTCAAATTTACTAAAAAAATTAGAATTTTTACATTTTTCACAAGTTTTTAAATAATGCGTATAATGAATAAATTTATTTCAATATTTCGGGCAAAGAAGGATTTTTATTTCAAGTCAAAAAGAGTTGATTTGAAAAAAAAGATATTTCAACAAGAAAATATTGTAATTTTGAATCAAAAACAGTTGAATTTAACTAAAAAATACGAATTTTCAACAAAAGACGTGAATTCTCAACTAAAACTGATCAATTTTCGACCAAACAGTTACATTTATAAAAAAATGGATTTTCTAACAAAAAGGAAGAATTTACAACAAAATACATCAATTAATTTTAAACCAAATAGTTCAATTTTCAAAGAAAATGATTAGCTTTCCAACAAAAAATATGGATTATTAACCAAATAGTTGAATTTTCAAATAACAAGATAAATTTTTCGCAAAAAATGTTATAGTAACATTTTCAGTAAAAAAAAATGTTGGCCAGAAAAACAAATTTTCAACAAGACAGTTAAATTCTCAACTGAAGAAATGATTTTTTAACTAAAATTATGAATCTTCATCTATAGATGAAGATCAGTTGAATTTGTAACCCGAAAATGCTAATTTTCGACGACAAAATTATTTTTCAACCTAAACAGATTAATTTTTAACAAAATACTTACATTTTTAATCAAAATAGATCCAATTTTACAAGAAGAAAATAATTTTAAAACCGAAAAGGCGAATGTTCCACAAAATAGATCAATTTTCAACCAAAGATAAATTAGTTTCCTGAGTTAATAAAATCTTAGCAAGATTTGAAGAGGGAGGGAGGGGAAAATAAATCTCAAGGTATCTTACATAGGGTGAAAGTTGGTTGAAAATTTTAGAAAAACACCTTACATGAA
>CAKNXH010083607.1:0-12033 GCA_932178445.1 Andricus quercusramuli
GTCACCAAAAGGGTCACCAAAAGGGTCTCCAAAAGGATCACAAAAAGGGTCACCAAAAGAGTCAAAAGAGTCTTTAGAAGAGACTCCAGAGGACTCTCCGGAAGACTCTATTGGTTCTGGCACTACTAGTTTGATCTCAACAATGAATAAAGATATTTCACAGGTACTGACTATGTTTTTCAGTAAATTGTTTATTCATGTCTCTGTCTTAATAATTTGGAAAACTGCGATAAAATCTTTATTTCAAGAACGGTCACCTCCCTCGATTTTTATTTTCTACTAGAAACAAACGAGCGAGCTTTGCGCGCGATTTTTTTTTCACAAAATTTTTAAATTAAATATAAAATTAATATAAACAATATTTTTTCGTACTTCATAGTATCAATTATCTAATATTATTTTTCAAATAATTTATAGACAACGAAACCGTTGCATTTTTCATCAAAAATACCAATTTCCAAAGAAAAATATACACATAACCTATTGTTGTTCGAATATTGTAAATATTCTTTGAGATCTAAGGATTTTTTATTAATAATATCAATTTTAGACAGAAAACGCTAACATAACAAGAAAAAAATTGTTAAAGATTGTAAATATTATTTGGAATATATATTTTTTTGAACACAATTTTCCGACGGAAAACGCTAAAACAATACAAAATTGTTAACAATTTTTAATATTATTTCTGGCATAATTTTTTTCTTCAAAAAACGATTTCCTGTAAAAAACTGTTACATAACCAGAAATTGTGGAAAAATTCTAAATTATTTTTTAAACCCTAATGATTTTGGTTTCGAAATACCAGTTTTTTGTGTAAAACACTAAAGTAATCTCATATTAAAAAAAAATTATGGACCTCTAAAATCTAATGCATTTGTTTATGAAAGATCTATTTCCAATGAAAAACATTAATATAACCTCAAACTGTTCAAATTGTTAAAAGATTTCAAATATTATTCCTAGGATAATGATTTTTATATGAAAAAAATATTCTCTGTAAAAACCTTTATATAACAAGAAACTGTTCAAAATTTGTCATTCTTTCTCAAAACACTAATGATTTTCGTTTTTCAATACCAGCTTTTGGTGTAAAACACTAACGTAACCTAAAATGTAGAAAAAATATGAACCTTTAAAAAATTATGTTTTTTGCTTAAAAAGTTATGTTTTTTTAAAACTCGATTTTTCATCGAAAACGTTAATATAACCTCAAACTGTTCAAAAACTGAAATTTTTGTTCAAACTATAATGATTTTCTTCCTAAAATATCGATTTTTGGCATGAAACGCCAATATAACATAAAATGCTCAGAAATGATGAATAATGTTCAAAATCCAATTTTTTTATAAAAAATACCAATTCACGACGAAAAAAACACTTAAATAAATCGAATTGTTAAAAGATTCTAAATATTATTCCTGCTATAATGATTTTTATACATAAAAAACATTTTCTGTGAAAAACGTTAACATAACCAGAAACTGTTCGAAATTTGTACATCTTTTTCAAACAATAATGATTTTTGTCATGAAATGCCAGTTTTTGGTGTAAAACACTAATGTAACATAAAATTAAAAAAAAAAAATATGAACCTTTACAATCTAATGTTTTCTGCTTAAAAAAAAAAACTATTTCCTATCGAGATCGTTAATGTAACCTAAAACTGTTCAAAAACTGAAAATCGTTTTTGAACTATATTGATTTTTGTTTTAAAATACCAATTTTTGGCGTAAAACGCTAACATAACCTAAAATTGTTAAAAATTGTGAATCGTTTTTGAAATCGAATTATTTCATTGAAAATCCCAATTTCCGACAAAAACACTGAAATAATCTAAGTTTGTTACAATATGCTAAATCTTGTTCAAATTATAATGATTTTTGTTTGAAAATAAAAATTTTGTTGTAAACAATACAGTTATCAAAAATTTTTGAAAGATTCTAAATCTTGTTCAAATTATAATAATTTTTTTTAAATACCAATTTCATTTTGGAACACTGTAACGTAACTAAAAATTGTGAAAAAATTTATTATGAACTTTTGAAATTGAACGTTTTCTTTAAAAGACCGACTTTCTGTGGAAAACGTTAATGTAACCTGAAGATATTCAAAAATTGTAATTTTTTTCAAACCATAATGATTTTTGTTTGAAAATAAAAATTTTGGTGTAAACACTACAGTAATAAAAAAATGTTTAAAGGTTCTACATTTTGTTCAAACCCTAATGATTTTTATTTGGAAATTTCAATTTTTGGTGTAAAACACTAACGTGACCTAAATTCAAAGGAAAATTATAAACCTTTAAAATCTAATGATTTTTGTTTAAAAAAAAACTATTTCCTATGAGAAACGTTAATGCTGGAAATATTGTTCAAAACATATTAATTTTTGTACTAAAATACCCATTTTCGGTATAAATAGCCAACGTAACCTAAAATTGTAAAAAGGTTCGAATGGTCTTTAAAATATAATTTTTTAATCAAAAATACAATAATTACCAACAGATTCTAAATCTTGGAGAAAGCATAATGATTTTTGTTTCAAAATATAAATTTTTATGTAAAACGCTATAGCGTTTTACACAAAAATTAGTTATAAATAAGTTATAAGGTAACCTAAGATTGTTCCAAAATTATGAATCCTTAAAACTCAATGATTTTGGTGTTTCAAAATTTTAATTTCCAATAAAAAAACGTCAATGAAAGTAATAAAAACGATTGATTAGAAAATTAAATTTTTGTCGAAGAGAGGAAATTTACATTATTATTATTTTAATTCGTGAAACAAGTTTTTTTTAACATTTTGAATCATATTTTTATTGAATTGCAGCGAGGCAGATTTTTTATTTTCAAGATGATTATTTTGATGAAAATGAAGAATGTTTATTTTAAACAATGTTTAAAATCAGAAGAGGGAAATTTTTCGTTTTTAATATTTTTATTTAATTGTCAGGAAGAATTTTTTATGTACAATTTTTCTCAATCAGAAGAATGTTTTTATTTTTAACAATTTGGTATTTAATTTGTTTCTGAACTAGAAGAGGGAATTTTTGTGTTTAATTTATTTTTAAATTGACAAATGGGAATATTTTGTATTCTCAAAATTTTTGTTTAGTTGGAAGAAAGGAGTTTTTGGATTATAATTTTTTTCTGAGTTGAAATTGGATATTTTTTTATTTTTAACATTTTTATTCATTTGGAATTTTTGAATTTCTGATAATTTTTGAATACAGATTTGTTTCTGAATTGATTAGGGACATTTTAATTTGTAAGATTCTGATTAATATTTCAGTTAGGTTGAAGAAATGCAGGTTCCTTTTAGATATTTTCTATTGATAAAAAGGAGGCATTTTATATTACCAATTTTTTTGGGAATGGAAAAAAGGAATTTTCAATTTTTAGCATTTTTATTTCATTGGAAGGGATGGAATTTCGGCATGTAATTTGTTCCTGAATTGGAAGTGAGACTTTTTTAATTCAGTGGAAATTTTTTCCTTTCTTGTTTCAAAATTCGACTTTTGCGTTTCAAAATTGATCTCTTTTTGTGAAAAAAAATCGAATTAATTTTGATTGAAAATTTGACAATTTTGATAGAATATTAATCTAATTTGATGGACGATTTAGCTATTTTGTTAAAAAATAGTCTTTTTTGGTTGAAGTCAACTGTCTTTCGTTTCAAATTAAAATTTTTTTCGATTGAAATAATTTCAACTATTATGTTTTTTGTTGATAATTTATCTATTTTTGTTGAATGTGCATGCATTTTGTTGAAAATTGAACTATTTTATTTGGTTTAAAAGTAGATTTTTTGTGAAAAAATCGTATTTTCGAATTGAAAATGCAATTATTTTGGTAGAAAGTTCAAAAAGTTTGTTGAAAAATAACGAAATTTTTTTTTCAAAATTCATCTTTTTTGGTTGCAAAATATTGACTTTGGTTGGGAAATTCACTCCTTCTAATAAAAAAATTTCTGAAGAGGGTTCAGCTATTTTTTTGAAAATTTGTCTTATCTTGTGAAAATGTAGCTACTTGATCGAAAGTTGATCAACTTTGTTGTAAATTCAGTTTTTGCGTTAAAAATTCATAATTTTTTCTGAAAATTTAACAATTATTTATCCAATTCGTTTTTTTTTTCGTAGAAAATTCAACCATTTGGTTGAAAATTAACTTTTTGGTTGAAAATTAATATTTTCGGCTTGAAAATTCAACGACTTGGTTGAAAATTCATGTATTTCGTTGATAGTTTAAGTATTTTTGTATAAAGTCCAAATTTAGTCAAAAATTAACTTTTTTGTCGGAAATTTAACTCTTTTCCAAAAAATGCATCTCTTTGATTTTTAAATTCAAGAAATTTTAACCACTTGGTTGAAAATTTTATTTTTGTTTGAAATTTAACTGTTTTATTGGAAATTAGTCTTTATGGTTTGAAAATGGTAAAAAATTCAACTACTTGGCTCAAAATTACCTTTTTTGACAAAAATTAATATTTTTGTATGAAATTTCACCCATTTGGTTGAAAATTCATCCATTTTGTTAGAAATTTGAGTATTTTGGTAAAAAGTCCAAATTTGGTTGAAATGTAACTTTTTTGTTGAAAATTTGTCTTTTTGCCTTGAAAAATAATTTTTTCCGGTAAAAAATTTCATTTTTTTTTAAAAGTATAAATGTTTGGTTGAAAAATGTGACAGAAAAAATTTTACTTCAACTCATGCCTATTTCCTTTTTAATTAAGTTTTTATGAATTATCATCTTAGTTATTCTTATTTTTTAGCTATAAAATTAAGAAAATAAAACAAGTAAGTTGTTAGGTAACTTGAAGTTACCTAACTAAAATACAAACTTTTCGTTTATATTTTTGTTTTCTGAATTAAAAAAAACATTTTTTTTATTTATTTAATTTCAATTTTTTTCTGATTCGGAAGAAAGAAATTTTTGACTTCTAACATTTCTATTCAATCAGAGGGAGGACATTTTGATATTTAATTTGGTTCTGAATTGGAGAAGGGCATTCTTGTTTTAAATTTATTTCTATATTGAAAAAGGGATATCTTTTTTTTTTAATCTTTATTGAGTTGTAAGGAAGTAACTTTTGGTGAATAATTTTTTTTCTGAATTGAAAGAGGATTTTTTTTTAACATATTGGTTAATATTTTAAATGTGTCAAATTCGGAAAAACTATTTAATTTTCACGTTTCCCTTCAGATCAAAAAGGAGGAATTTTTTATTTTCAATTTTTTTCTGAATTGGAAGAGAAGAATTCTTAATTCTAAATAATTTTATTCGTTTATTTATTTAAAGCGCTTTCAATAATATTTTAATTAAGTTACAGAGTCAGGTTTTCTTCAGATATTTTCCTCTGGATAAAAAGGAGGAATTTTTTAATTGAAATTTTTTTCTGATCCAGAGGAAGGAAGTTTTTGTACCTCTAACATTTTTATTTAATTACAGTGAGAACTTTTTGATATTCAATTTGTTTCTGAATTCAAAAAGGGACATTTCTTAGTCTTCAAATTATTATTGAATTTTAAGAAAGGAACTTTTAATGAACATATTTTTTCTTAATTAAAAGAGAGATTTTTTTAATTTCTAACATTTTGGTTAATATTTTAACTGGGGGCATTCTTAATTTGAAATTTTTTTCAGAGTTGGAAGAGAGGAATTTTTTTTTATGTTTCTCTGAGTTGAAAGAGAGATTTTTTTCAAACATTTGTAGTGAGTTAAATAAGGTCAAATTATATATTTTTAACATTCGGCTTGGGATGAAAGGGGGGAATTTTTTAGTTAAATTTTTGTTTTTGAACTTTTTGTTTGATATTTTGATAATAATAAATTTTAATCTATTTTCAGGAAAGTCCACCACTACGGATAGTGCACGAGGGTCGAGATATCTTAAATTTGGGTGCAAATCTCAGAGAACCAACCTGGCACAATTGGAATCCAAGAAACCATAAATATGATGAAGAGGAGGAAGGGTTGAAGAAGCGAAATTCTGTGTATTTCCGTCTGAATTCCATAGGCGAAGAAGCTCTCACAGAAGATTATCCAGTCGTAAGTTAAACAATTATTTAAATTTTTCAACTATAATAAAAAAAAATATATTAAAAGCTTCAAAAGCAATATTTCATTTTAAAAAATTTGAATTCTAATTTTCTTCTCTGTAAAATGTTATAATTTTGAATTAGATTAAAATCCAATTCAAAATCCTATTGGACGTCCAATACTGTAGTTAATGTATAGAATTCCTGAAAATAAAAACAAGAATCCATTGACCAAATTTGGACAACCACCATAAAATCCGAAATTTTTTTTTTCAAGAAATTTTTTTTTTTAATTAACATAGGAGCATTTTATGGTGGTTCTTCAAATTTGGTCTTTGGATTCTTGTTTTCATTTTCAGGGATTCTATACATTGTGTTCTTTATTTTTATAATTTTCTTTAAATTTTGCTTTTCGATTTATCAACATAATCTCTTTTATATAAAACATTATTTATAGATATTTGTGAACTCTATAAGTACATTAGGGTGGTCCAAAAATGCATGGGAAAATTTTTTCTTGAAATTTTTATGGGGACACCACTCAAATTTGTTCGAATCCACACAAAAAAAGCCATTTTTTTGCTTTGAGAAAAAATGATATTTAGGGGTGCCGCAAGCCCCATTAAACTCAACATGTATTTCCCATAAGAAAATAAGACGTTTTTGTAAATCTTATTCAGAATCCTCGATATTATCTCAATCAAGTTGAAACTCGACATTTCTCTCCACAATTAGCCATAGAATACGAATAACATATCACTTTTCAAATATCAACACCATAAGTCTGTTTTATAGGGTCCCAAAGAAACCCCATAAGTGAAAAAATGGGTTTTACGAGTTTTTGGGGCTAATTATGATTTTCTTGCAGTTTTTTGAATGCGAATTGATATTTAATAGATAAAATATTCCTTTATACTGAAAATTAGATGCTTTCTTGAATTGTTTAAACAATTTATTATTGTTTTTAGCAATTTTCTCATAGAATGAAGTTAGAAAGACGCGGTTTTTTCACAAATTTTCCATTTTTTGTCAAATTTTTCATTAGAGGGAAGTGATAGTTCATCAATGTTAACAAGAGTGATTTTTGAAATAATTTATTAATAATGTTGATAATATTCTCTCAGAAAAATGCTACAAAATTGCAAAAAAAAATCACTTTTAGTCAAATTTTCAATTAAGATAAGTTGAGTAATTTATGAGAGTCTAGAAAATTTACCGTTTAAACAATTTATTATAATCATTAACAATATTATATTTGAATAATGCTAGAAAGATGCGTTTTTCTTTTAATTTCTGGCTTTTTGTCCAATTTTCATTTGAAGTAAAGTAATAATGAATTCAAGTTAACAAAATAATTGTCTCAACAATTTGTTATCATTGCTAATAATAATCTCTTTGCTTAATTGGTAGAATGTTGCGGTTTTTTTTTTAAATTTTCAACTGTTTGTCTATTTTTCATTAGGCGTGACGTGATAATTAATTAGTTTTAGCAAAAATAATTGTTTGAACAAATTATTATTGTTTATCACTATCTTCATCTATATTAATTGCGCCTGATAGTTGCGGGTTTTCGGAAATTTTTACCGTTCTGTCCTTTTTTCGCTGAGTGAGGTAATAATTAATGAAAGTTAACAAAAAAGTGGTTCAAACAATTTAATATTGCTTATAACTATCTTTTCTTAGATAAGTGCTAGAAAGTGGCGGTTTTTTCTAAAAATTTTCACTTTGCATCGCCTTTTTATTTATGAATAAATAATAAGTCAACCACAATAAAAATGATTTTTCGAATGGTATTGTTGTTTCAGGTGAATTATTTTTGCTCTTTTTCCAATGTTTAAAAAAAAATTAATTTGAAGAAGAAGAGCTATCTTACACAAGAGGCAAAAACAAAGAACAGAATAATTAATTAATTGATAATTAATTGCGTAAGATAGATTTTTTTCTTTGAATTAATTTTTTTGAAGCATTGGGAAAAGAGCAAAAATAATTCACTTAAAACAACAATACCATTCGAAAAATCATTTTTGTTATGGTTAACTTATCATTTGTTCATAATTAAGAAGGCGATGCAAAGTGAAAGATTTTAGAAAAAACCATCACTTTCTAGCACCTATCTAAGAAAAGGTAGTTTTAAACAATATAAAATTGAGTAAACAACTTTTTTATTAACTTTAATTAATTATTACAAACAATTGAATTACAAACAGTTGAGAATTTCAGAAAAAACCGCAACATTCTACCAATTAAGCAAAGAGAATATTATGAACAATAATAATAAATTATTTAAACAATTATTTTGTTAACTTGAATTCATTATTACTCCATTCCAAATGAAAATTGGACAAAAAGGTAGTTTCAACAAAAAAACTACATCTTTCTAGCATTATTCAAATATAATATTATTAATAATTATAATAAATTGTTTAAGCAACTAATTTTTTCGACTCTAATTAATTACTCAACTTATCTTAATTGAAAATTTGACTAAAAGTGCTTTTTTTTGCAATTTTGTAGCACTTTGGTAAGAAAATATTATTAAAATTACTAATAAATTGTTTAAACAATCACTCTTGTTAACATTGATGAACTGTCACTTCC
This sequence comes from Andricus quercusramuli, assembly GCA_932178445.1. NCBI lineage: Eukaryota > Metazoa > Arthropoda > Insecta > Hymenoptera > Cynipidae > Andricus > Andricus quercusramuli. Next base: position 8,639 of record CAKNXH010083607.1, read on the forward strand.
GTCTAATTGAAAATTTGACAACAAATGGAAAATTTGTGAAAAAAATGCGTCTTTCTAACTCCATTCTATGAGAAAATTGCTAAAAACAATAATAAATTGTTTAAACAATTCAAGAAAACTTCTAATTTTCAATATAAAGTAATATTTTATCTATTAAATATCAATTCGCATTCAAAAAACTGCAAGAAAATCATAATTAGCCCCAAAAACTCGTAAAACCCATTTTTTCACTTATGGGGTTTCTTTGGGACCCTATAAAACAGACTTATGGTGTTGGTATTTGAAAAGTGATATTTTATTTGTATTTTATGGCTAATTGTGAAGAGAAATGTTGAGTTTCAACTCGATTGAGATAATATTGAGGATTCTGAATAAGATTTACAAAAACGTCTTTTTTTCTTATGGGAAATACATTTTAAACTTCATGGGACTTGCGGCAATCCTAAATATAATTTAAAACAAAAAAAAAATAGATTTATTTTTGTGTGGATTCGAACAAATTTGGGGGGTGTCCCCATACAAATTCGAAAAAAAAATTTTGAACCACCCTAAAGTACATATTACTAATTTATACAAGCTTCCTAATTTTTTTGAAAATCAAAATATTAAATAATTAGGTGAAAGCTCATAAATTAATTTATTAAAAATATTGAAATCTAATTTCCCTTTCTTCCACAGAATCTATGCACACACACGGGGTGTGAATTTACACAGCCGTCACACTTCCTCTTTCCGGTAAGCATATCAGTACAAACGATATTTTAATTTTAATTTAGAATTTTAAAAATTTTCAAAACTACAGACGTTTTGAATAATTTCTAATATTTGTTTTGTGTTTTAATGATTTTCTTTATTTGAAGAATTTTATTCGAATTTTTTTTCTCAATTTCTTATCAGTACATTTATTTTTATCTACGCGCGCTATCATTTTTTTCGCCTCACGGAATTTATAAATTAAAATAAAAAAATTAACATGAATGAAAAATTTTTGTATTTCATGTTATCAATTATCTGAAATAATAAACAAAAGAGGGACATTTTTTTTGTAATTGATGAAAATTGATACCTAATTTCAGAATTAATATTTATTTTTATACAGTATATCGACAATCAAACATTGCATTTTTTTCGAAAATACCAATTTACAACGAAAGACACTAACTTAACCTAATTTTTTTTTCAAATTGTATTTTTAGTTTTGTAAGTAAAAATTATTTTTGTTTAAAATAACCAATTTCCGTTTAAAAATGTTAACATACCCGTTTATTGTACAAATATTGTAAATATTATTTGAAATCTAATTATTTTTGATAAAAAACAGTAAATTTAGAAAAAGGACCCTAACATAGAAAAAAAATTGCTTAAGATTGTAAATCTTTTTCTTGAAACGAGTATTTTTGTATGGGAAATAAAATAAAAATGTTAACATAACCTAAAATTGTTCAAAACTTTTCTACCATCGTTAAAATTCAGTGATTTTTTATTAAATTTACCAATATCTGATATGAAACGCCAAAAAATGGTACAAAAATTCTGAACTTATATTATTATAATTTAAAGAAAGATAATAATCTGAAAAATTTGATGATTTTTCAAATTAAAAATGCCAGAACATAACCTAAAATTGTTAAAAAGTTATGAATATTGTTAAAAAAATAATTTTATCAACTAAAATACCAATTTTCGACAAAAAACACTAACTTAATCAAAAATTATTAATTGTTTATCAATCTTGTTTCAGTTAGAAAAATTACTTTCAACAAGAAAAAATAACTTTAAAGAAAATAGATACATTTTCAAACAAAGTGATGAATTTTCGAATAAAATTGTGAATATTTAACTGGAATAGTTGAATTTAAATCAGAAAGATGAATTTTTAAATGAAGTGATGAATCTTTAATTAGAAAATTTGAAATTCGGACCAAAAAGATGAATTTTCAACCAAGAAGATTAATTTCTACCAAAAAAGACCAATTTTTAATTAAAAAAGATCATTTCTGAACATGAAGTTGAATCAATAAATTTATAGTCAAAAAATGAATGTTCAACTGAAGAGATGAATCTTTAACTAAAATTATGGAATATTCGACTGGAATAATAGTTACATTTTCAGCTGAAAAAAACAAGTACTTTTATTTTCAAACTAAAAGAGTTATTTTCAACTAAATTTTCTGCGAAAACAGGGGAATCTTCAACCGAAAAAAACTAATTCTCAACAAAATAAGTACATTTATAACAAAAAAGATGAATTTTCAAATAAAATTATGTATTTCAAAACAAAGGGGTGATTTTCAATCAAGAAGATTAATTTTCTACCAAAAAATACGAATTTAAACTAAAATTCCAAGAAAAACTATTAAAATTTTAACTTAAAAACTAGAAATTTTAGCTAAATTGCGATTTTCATCAGTATTAATAATAATTCAATTGATAGCCCTTTTCATACATTTTACATACGAACTAATTATTATTTTATTGGTTTGCCCTAATTTTCCCGGCTCTAAAGTGTCAAATTTACTAAAAAAATTAGAATTTTTACATTTTTCACAAGTTTTTAAATAATGCGTATAATGAATAAATTTATTTCAATATTTCGGGCAAAGAAGGATTTTTATTTCAAGTCAAAAAGAGTTGATTTGAAAAAAAAGATATTTCAACAAGAAAATATTGTAATTTTGAATCAAAAACAGTTGAATTTAACTAAAAAATACGAATTTTCAACAAAAGACGTGAATTCTCAACTAAAACTGATCAATTTTCGACCAAACAGTTACATTTATAAAAAAATGGATTTTCTAACAAAAAGGAAGAATTTACAACAAAATACATCAATTAATTTTAAACCAAATAGTTCAATTTTCAAAGAAAATGATTAGCTTTCCAACAAAAAATATGGATTATTAACCAAATAGTTGAATTTTCAAATAACAAGATAAATTTTTCGCAAAAAATGTTATAGTAACATTTTCAGTAAAAAAAAAATGTTGGCCAGAAAAACAAATTTTCAACAAGACAGTTAAATTCTCAACTGAAGAAATGAATTTTTAACTAAAATTATGAATCTTCATCTATAGATGAAGATCAGTTGAATTTGTAACCCGAAAATGCTAATTTTCGACGACAAAATTATTTTTCAACCTAAACAGATTAATTTTTAACAAAATACTTACATTTTTAACCAAAATAGATCCAATTTTACAAGAAGAAAATAATTTTAAAACCGAAAAGGCGAATGTTCCACAAAATAGATCAATTTTCAACCAAAGATAAATTAGTTTCCTGAGTTAATAAAATCTTAGCAAGATTTGAAGAGGGAGGGAGGGGAAAATAAATCTCAAGGTATCTTATATAGGGTGAAAGTTGGTTGAAAATTTTAGAAAAACACCTTACATGAA